>PVIW01006939.1:0-79525 GCA_004026585.1 Noctilio leporinus | reverse complement strand
ACAGTGGATAAGGTGCCGGCCTGCGAACCCAAAGGTCACTGGTTCGATTCCCAGCCAGGGCAACATAACCAGGTTGCAAACCAGGTCTCCAGCCAGCTCTGTAGCTGGAGGCAGGTGAAAGGCAACCATACATTGATATCTCTTTCCTCTCTGCCTCTCTCCCTCCCCCTCTCTCTGAAAAATAATAAATAAAATCTTTAAAAAAAAAAAAAAAAAGAGTAACAAACCAGTCTGCCACAAAAAGGAGATGTCCAAATGATTGTCTCAAAATGACTAAAATATAGAATGTAATATTATTGGCAGCAAAACAGATAAATAAACTACTCAAAGTAAAACAGCTCAAGTCAAAATGTCAGATACATTAATACTTCTTAAATATTGGTTGAATAGTTGACACTGAATATAAAACTACAACATCTAAGAGTGACAGTCTCCTGTTAGACAACAAATATGCTTCTAATAGCATATGCAGACATCTGAAATTGAAAACAGCAGATAGTCATAGATAGCTTAAACTGTCTCATTTAATAATAAAATTTTTCTAATACTTCTACAACATGTATTTAATTTATATGTAGCACCAGGTTTTCACTGGCCCTATTTTGGGAGTATAACAAAAATTCAATAGTCAATATTTCTACATGTTTAATTTTATAAATGAATTTGTTAAAAAGAAGCTTTAGTTATTTATAGAAACAACCACCAGCAAAATGAATTTGTGTTAAAGAGAAGCTTTAGCTAATTACAGAAACAACTACCAGCAAAACACAGGTCTGAAACAATTTAGTAATAAACAAATAAACTAGATTAGTTCTCTAACTGCTTCTTCCAGGTATGAATCCCTAAGGATGTAATATCTTACAAATACTGTTATTAGAACAATATGGAGATAAGACATCCTGACTGTTACTGCCCCTGATCTATTATAAAATATATTGATAAAGGGAGATTACGGTAATATAGGCAAGCCCAAGTTCCTGGTCCCACAATGCAAAGACCTAACTTACTATAATATAAATTATCCCTTTAATTCTCTGATTACTCGGGGAATTTAGTTCCCTGCGTTTCCTAAATGTATAACCCCAAGCTACCTGAGGTATATAGGTACAGATTAATTACAATATATATTAAAAGGTTGCTAAGAGTTATATGATGAAATAAGGCATTATTATGAGCTACTGAATAACCAGCTATATTTCCATCCTTTACAATTCAGACATATGTTATAAGTGATTTTAAAGAAATACTCAATAAACATTTATAATTTTAAGAAGGTTTTTCATGTGGTTGTGTAGTTAGAGGTGTGTAGAAATACACTTTGTATAAAAAGTCTCAGTTATAAAAAATGTATTTGTCATAAACAAATCTAGATAATTTCTAATTGTGTCTAATCATCATTCAATCTGCAGAGAAATTCTTTTTCTTCTAATACAAATAGCATTTTATAGATAAAAAGCTATCATTTAAAATTGTAACATTTTAGAAAATAAAATTAGTAGGCTTGTATGAAAGATGCATTTTAATAAAACTAAATTCCTTCAAAAAGTTTAGTGAACCTAGTTTAAAAACATATAATCAAGTAGCAAACCATGATTTCTGGATTTGTCAGTATTGTTTCTTAAAGTTGACCAACATTTTGACTGAAAGATGTTCTAATCAATAGCTGTTAATCCAGCATCTACAAAGTCATTAACTTCAACACTGAACCAAGGTCCAATATAAAGAGCTAACTGCCCACTAATCAACTTTGAAACATTATCCTTTTGGTATCAAACAAAGGATCAGAGAAAATAAGACACCAAATGGATGGTTACTAAAAGGCAGGAGTTAGGGGTGGGGTGGGTGGCAAATTTACATGGTGACAGATGATTACTAGACTTAATGGGACAATCACATTGTAAGGTACAAAAATGTCAAATCACTATATTGTACACCTGTAACTAACATAACCAATATACCATTGTATATCAGCTATACTTAAATAAAAAATAAAAGTCCACAAAGCAAAGAATAAAAAAAGAAAAAGGGAAGATCAAAAAGAACAAAAACTTTTATACAGATCAAAGGAGAAACTTGGAAAATAACTCCAACAAATAATAATTAACTATTTAGTTTAGTATGTGTTAAATCACCATACCAAGTATTCATCTTCTGATCAACAATCCTAGTAAAAACTATCTCAAAAAAAATCAAAAACAAAAAATCTAGCTAAATTATAAACAATGAAGATGAAAATATTAGAATAAATGTATTTTATAATTTTTCATGTCAAACCACTCAAATGAAATATTTTTATTACTAAAGAAAATCCTAATTACTTTTAAACAAAACAAAGATATTTTCCCTTTTTGATTTCAAGTGGATATTAAAAGAGAAATTTTACTTATTAACCAAGAAAACAATGTATTTTCCTCATGCAATTAGTGCAATTCATTGTATTTATTTTTGGAATAATTTTTATTATAGAGTGAATTTATACAATTTTGTGTAACTATTCAGGTAAGTCTAATATAGGAATACAGAAAGTAATATTACCAATATTAAACTGCATTAAGAAGCTGAAAAGTTTTGAAATCCCTATTGCCCACAGAAACAAAACAAAATCTGTGTAGAAAAACAAAAAAAGTGCTATATTCGCAACTATTCTCTGACCCACAGGAATTGGACTAGCCTAACTGTAGTTACATTTTTGGTTGTCTATCCAACATTCATTTCCTTCTTAATTTTTTGCTAAAAGAATAGTGATTTTCTTCAAAATCACTACTTACCCAAACGCTAAAGTTAATCTTCTCTTCCGATTCAAGATATAAATCTTAAACTTATTTTTAATGTTTTATCTTAAAATAACTTTAGACTTACAAGTAAGCTATAATATAGAACAGAGTGCTTCTATATCTATCATCCAGCTACTCAAAATATTACTATCTTATATAACCATAATTATCAAAAATAAGAAATTAATATTGATGCAATACTATTAACTAATTGTAGGCCTTATTCAAATTTTGCCAATTGTCCCTCTAATTATCATTTTTTTAGTCCAGGATCTAATTCAGGATCCTAATGTCATGTCTCCTACAATCTGGGACAGTCTCTCCATCTGTCTTTGTCTTTCAGTCTTGATGCTTTTGAAAAGTACAGTTTTGTTACTCATCTTACAACTTGGGTTTGTCTCATGTTTCCCATGATAAAGTCTAGACTGTGTATTTTTGGTAAAAATACAACAGAAATAATGTGCTCTTCTTAGTGAATTTTATCAGAACGTATAGGAGGTTGGCATATCTGATTACTTGCAATGTTAACTTTGATCATTTGATTGAGATGAAGTCCGCCTGGTTCCTCCATTTTCCCTTTGCAACTATTAAGTATTTTGTGGGAGATAAACTCTGACTAGTTTGCAAAATTTACAATTATTATTTTTCATCATGTTTATACTAGTGTTAACCTCCATAATGGTTCTTGCCTTCAAAAACTATTGCTGGCATTTTTGCCAAATAGTGATTTTATATTATTTTTTAAAGATTTTATTTACTTATTTTTAGAGAGAAGGCAAAGAAGGTGGAGAAGGAGAGAAACATCGATGTGTGAGAGATACATCGACTGGATGTCTCTCACACACTTCCAACTGGAGACCTGGCTCACAATTCAGGCATGCACCCTGACTAGGAATCGAACTGGAGACCTTTGGGTTCACAGGCAGGCACTCAATCCACTGAGCCCCACCAGTCAAATGGTGGTTTTCTATTTCTAAAATTGTTTCTACATATAGTAATATTAATTCTAAAATAGAACTTTCCACTTATTCCATGGGTAGAATAATTCATTATTATTAAATTGTTTAGGTTGTCCTAGATTTTGCCATTAAAGGTTTTATTTTAAGTTCTCTTCTAATTTTTGCAACATACCCAATTACTTATAGAACATTTCCTTATTTTCTGGCACCACAAGATGCTCCAGCTCACACTGTACTTTGCATTCCGCTAAGCCTCCAGTTTGTTTTACTGGAGAATCCTCTTCAGCAATCAGAGCTGGGCCTCCAGTGTGCTCATTACTGCGGGAAATCCTGTTTCTAGGCACTCTCAGTGGATCCAGCCTAGAATGCACATGTATGTCCTCACACACACAAACACATAACTATATTTTTATATGTATTACCTCTGTATTTAAAACCATGAATTCATAAATTAACTACAATTCCTACCCAGCACAGGGTTCATTCTAGTATTCTCCTTTTTCTTATTGTAACTTCTTTCCCGATTGTGAAAAGCCTGGCACTTATTATCAATAATGCATTTCCTTATTTGCTCAATCCTAGTATACATATGAAGTATAATCAGAATCTTTATTAGTCTAAGAAAATCATGTTAACTTTATTTCCTTTGCCAGGTATTATTTAGGAATGAGCACACAATAATCATCAGTGAGTCAGTCTGCTGGGGGTTGCTATAGGCAAAGTTCTATTATTAGTAAAAAGTGACACAAAAGAGGTTCAGCAAGTGATAACTATAATGATGATGGCCATCTTGATATACAGTGAGTGAAGGCTAACAGAACAAGCCAGAGCACTAAAGATGGCAGGGAAAAGACAGAAATAACCTGAGTCTTGATTTTTGCATCACTAAATAACTGGTCCTCATATCTCCTTACTTTGGGCCTTCTATATGAAAGAATATATTTTCCTTACTGTAAAAGTCACTTCTTCTGGATTTTTTCCCCTCACAGTAAGAAATTATCATCATAAAATACACACCCTAAATGTACTAGGAAATAATTTATTTAGTTTCCTTCACAAGTAAAGAAACATCTCTCTCCATGTAGAACCTAAACACAGCCTACCACAGAAATAGAAAAATGGATTAACCTATGGGTGAAGATGTTAAAAAAAACATCTTTAAGGTAGGAACATACATATACACTTTCAAAAATGCAAAAGATTTTAAAGTATCACTAAGAAGAACCATATTAATTATTTTTCAAAGACCTTTTAAAAATTTATGATTTTTATATTTTTGTTAAGTCATTTTCCAACATGACTTTGTAGGTGTAAAGAAAAACTGCAATTTTCATGTTCAGATTATAATGAAAAAAAGAGATAGGTGTGTATGTTTTTTAAGTATATTTTATTGATTATGCTGTTAGTTTCCCAAATTTTTACCTTTGCTCCCCTCCACCCAAGACCCCCATTCCCTTCAGTAGTCCCACCCCCCTCAGTTCATGTCTATGAACTATACCTGTAAGTTCTCTGACTTCACCCTTTTCTGTTACTGTTAACTTCTCCCTGTTTATCTTTTACCCACCAATTATGTTTCCTAATTCCTGCACCATTTCCTGGTTTCACTCCCTTCTCCCTCCCATCCCCATACCTATGATTCTGTTGTTCTTCTGGTTGTTTGCTTTGTTTTTTATATTTTAGGTTCTTTTGTTGAGTCATGAGTTTGTTGTCTTTTTAACGTTCATGTTTTTTATCTTTTTCTTAAATAAGTCCCTTTAACATTTCATATAATAATGGTTTGGTGATGATGAACTTCTTTAGCTTTACCTTGTCTGGGAAGTACTTTATCAGCCCTTCTATTCTAAATGACAGCTTTGCTAGATAGAGTAATCTTAGTTGTAGGTCCTTGCCTTCCAACACTTTGAATACTTCTTGCCAGTCCCTTCTTGCCTTCTACATTTCTTTTGAGAAATCAGCTAGTAAGATTCTCTCTTTATCTTTAATCTTTGGCATTTTAATTATGATGTGTCTTGGTGTGGTACGATTTGGATCTAGCTTGTCTGGGACACTCTGTGCTTCCTGGACTTGCATGTCTATTTCCTTCACCAAATTTGGGAAGTTTTTCTTCATTATTTTTTCACACAGGTTTTCAATTTCTTGCTCTTCCTCTTCTCCTGCTGGCACCCTTATGATTCAGGTGTTTGCACATTTAGAGTCATCCCAGAGGTTCCTAAACTTCTCATTTTTTTCAATTCTTGTTTCCTCATTCTGTACTGGTTGACTGTTTATTTCTTCCATATGTTTCAAATGATTTATTTGAATCCTATTTTCCTTCCCTTCAACATTGGTTTTGCGTGTATTTTCCTTCATTTCACTTATCCTTGTCTTCACTTCTTCCCTTCCACATTTGCCATACTTAAGCATGTCTGTAAAGTCTGTAAGCATCTTTATCATCAGTGTTTTAAACTGGGCATTTATTAGGCTGGCTATCTGTTCATCTTTCAGGTTTTCTACTTCTTTGTCACTTAGTTTGCCCACTGGAACCTCGATCTGTTCCTTTATTAAGCCACAGTCCTCTGCCTCCTCAACTTGACAAGTTCTTGTTTACCTGTGTCTTCTAAGTGTGTTTGATAGGCATTTGTGTTATGAGAAAAACCCTGGTTCTTCTTGCCAATGCAGTAAAGAATTACAGATCAGTGAGCCTATTAGCTTGCATGCAAAATTTATTAGTGAACGGGAGAGCAAAAGTAAGGGTGGCCAAAAGCCAGGACAGCAAGCTTTCCCTAGTGTGGCCAGGGGCCCATAGGCCAGAGGCCCAGAGGCCTGGCTCTCCTCTCCTCAACTCTGTATGTCAAAAGGGCCAGGAGAGTGAGTCCTTTGTTCTGAGGACATATATAGCTGGTGGGATGGGGGTGAAGAAATTACATATTGATTGATGGATAAAGGTGGAACTAGCTTTTCCAGGGGGTCAGGTGGGTCTGTTAGCCTGAATCCTTATCTTGCTCCAGATTCCATTTGTTCATCTTGTTGTAAAACAGGTAAGTGAAGGAAGGCAGTTAATTAAAGTTGGGGCAGTTACCCAAAGTTATTTATAGGCTTTTTCTTTGGGCATTGTGAACCCTCTCCTGCCTTTTTGGCCTTCGGATGAAAGCACAGTTTCAAAGGCTTTCTTTCCAGATAGTGGAAAGGATACAAAGAATTTCAAGGACTACTCTCCTCCTATGTTAGCATGGTATTTTCCTGTGATATTGGAACATCTGGCAATATTATCAGACCAGGCTCAGGACTGCTGAGTTCGTAGGTGAGACACATCTCCCTCTGCTTCTAGCCTCTTTTTTGAAGTTGTTAGATTGCAATGGTGAGAGTCCTGCCCTTATTTCCCTTTTGCTATTCATCTAATTGTAACACCTGGTAAACTCTAGCTTTTGGAAGCTTTAGAAATATGAAGTAACTGAGACCCATTGATATAGAACACAAAGCAAATGCAGTATTAGTCACAATGACATTAATTTTTGTTATAAGTAATAATGTTCTACTATGCTCTCTGTTTCAGATCCCTGAATATGGAAGCTCTAAAGAACCATGAGTAAAAATCTGCTCCTGACTTAGAAAATCAGATCTGATCCTGGGCTTAACAAGCAATTCAAAACCACTGGTAATTGCAAATGAATTAAAAGCGGTCTAAAAGATATAGTTTCCATTTCTTGTATGAGCTTAGAAATCCCAAAATTATTCTGCCCTCTTTCTTGTGGTTATCCTAAATTCCAGGTGTTAATCATAGTTGAGAAAAGAATGCTGCTGGCAGATCAAAATGAGTTTACAAATCAGTTCCCATCTTAATACTTTATTGAAAATGATCAAAATTATATTTAAAAAATATATTTACTTAATATAAGTATTAAGTAAGGCTATACTCAAAATAAGATTATTCTTTTTATATTAAGAGTTTGAAAAATCTCACTGTCAACTAAGCAAAGCCAATTTCCTTACAAATAAGATATTGAGGTCAAATAGGACATGAGTATCAATTACTTTATAAATAAGACATTAGTGTCATATATTGATACTTACAAAATTCGTTCCTTTTTCAGTTTGGTTACTTTCACTTGTAAAGCTGAAAAATAAAAAAGAAAAATAATACTATCTTATTTACACATTTTACCTTTTTTTTTTTTTAAGATTTTATTTATTACTTTTAGAGAGAGGGGAAGAGAGATGGGGAGAGAGGGAGAGAGACATCAATGTCTGGTTGACTTTCACCTGCCTCCAGCTACAGATCTGTTTTGCAAACTGGTTATGTGCCCTGGCTGGGAATCGAACCAGCGACCTTTGGGTTTGCAGGCCGGTGCCTTATCCACTGGGCCACTAGCCAGGGCCTCATTCTACCATCTCTAAAGCAGTTTATCTAAATTTCTTTTTTTTTTTTTTAATTTTTAATTAATTTATTGTTGTTGTACTATGGTTGCCCTATTTTCCCCCCATTGCTCTTCCCTTCCACATCCACCCCATCCCCTCTCCCTGTTCAATCTCCACCCTGTTGTTCATGTTCATGGGTCATTTGTACTACTAGTTCCTTGACTAAACACTTCCCTTTCTTCCCCTCTTCTCCCTTCTGGTCATTATGAGTTTAATGCTACACTATTAAGACACTTGAGACTGGCCTCTGAATAATGAGCCAGATTCCATTAGTTTGAAGAGAGTTACTTCCCTTACTTATACCCTGAGGTCACAAGAGCATATCTGTAACAATAGTTTTTAGTCTACAATTTCACAGCCAACTAGAGTGAAATTTTCTTAACCTAAAGTGAGTTACTTCCTTTCTAATAGCAGGAGCAAGCATATAATTAGAAGTTAGCATAAATGAAGGTCTATGTTCTGACATAGCCTATGTATTTGCTAACAGCAGTAGTGCTTACGTAGGCTCAAATCCTCTAGGATTAAAATACATTGTGGCAGGAAGTCCTGAACTAAAAGCAAAATTGCTTATGAAAAGTACTTTAAAAAGGGCACTAGTGCTTTTGTCTCTAGATATGTTATATGTATTTTTAATTTTAAATGGGCCTGACACAAAACATAAGAGAAGACCACTGCCTGTGGAACTTGGGTAGTTATTGTGAAGGAAGCAGGCAGATGGCATTGAAAGAGCAAGGAGGATAAAAACAAAATAAAGTGACCTTTCAAATTTTCAGAAACAATAATCAAAAGAAGAAAAACAACTATTCGAGAAACATAAAAATATACCCAACATCACTAGCAACCAAAACCAAAAGAAATTACTCAGCAAAACTTTAATACCCAATGTTGATAAAAGTATTGTAGAAGTATACACTCATAACTTTGCTGGAGGTATTATAAATAGACCCAATTCTTCTGGAAAGCAATTTAGCAATACGTAACAGGGCTCTTTTTGTTTTTTAAAATCAGTATCTCATATCTTGGGTTCTAACCCAAGAATATAATCCAAACTACAGAGAAACTCACAGTCATAGAGAATAGTAAATAATTTATAGCAACATAAAACTTATTTTTAACAGATTTAATTAAATATGATATAACCACTTGATAATATATAGCTATTAAAATCATTAAATAAAAAAATTAAGTCTAGCAACAACTGTTTGATATTGTCTATGCTATTTTCTGCAATGTAATTATCATAAAAGATGGAGGGGAGCTTCTATGTGTACTTTCTCTGGTACCTAAATCGATCTTTTTACTATTCTATCATTTTCCAAATAGTGGTGATACTGATAGCCTGAAAGCAGATCCCCTATCCACCAGGCAAGATGGTAATAGGAGGAAGAAGAAATATACCAAGTATGCGCAAGGTAAGTGACACAATTAGACAGGGGTAAGACCTCCTACCCTCTTTCTGTGCCTGACTGGAGAAGGTAGGCACATGTGTCACAGAGAATGATGGGAGGGGAAGGAGCTGTATGATAGAAACCTGTCAGTCTAGCCTGGGGGTAAGAAGGAATTGGTTGGGGGTTGGGCCCTTCCAAGTACACATAAATTTAGGCTAAGAAAAGCACCTGCTCTGGCCCAAACAGGAAACTAACATAAGCCCAGGGGAAGGAAGTGACAGGCTCTCTTGCCCACTTCACAAATATACTGGCTTCACAAATATATGCTTTTGCTGGACCCTCTGATCCTAGAATTCATGTGGCCAATGGAGGTACCCCACAGGCTCAGAAGAGGGAACCTGAAACTGCACAGCAACTAGGAATAAGCTAAGTCACCCAGATGATTGCGCAGCAGCCACCTGAGGTTACCAAAGTCCAGCATTTTACATGAGAAGGAATTTGGTTTTGACACTGCCTTTGGTTTTGGTCTAGCTGAGGGTGGCTGGGTTTCCTCTGGGTTTGTGGAGTTGATGAACTTCTCAGAAAAGTCTGCCATTCTCTCAGATTGTGCAGAATTTAAATAAAGACCTCTTTCCTTTCCCACCAATCTCTGCCTCTGGAATTTGTCTATTGGCGGCAGTGGGCAGCCAAACACCCACTTTGGTTCAGTAACAGTGGGTGTTTTATTTACTTTTTAAAAATAATGCTTAGAAGTTTAAAAATTCTGTTTCTTCTCAAGATTTTATTTTGTTTAGGGCAGTTAGTCCCCGATAAATAGTTGTTGACTGATTTCTAAAAATATACAAAATTTATTTATTGTATTATGAATTCTAATAACATATATTTTGAAAAGTTTTCCATATAATGTGTATAGAAACATAAATAAATTTGTCATGACCAAAAACAAGATTTTTCATTATCTGTTTAGAACAATTTTGAACAACATAGTTTAAAATAAATAAGAGTTTTAAAAACATCTCCCCTTCTACAGAGCTAAAGAAGTTAAAGGTCACATAGATACTGACAGGGAAGTCACCTCTTCTAATTGTTCCAAGTGATAATGATTTGATGCCAGAAAATTCATGAAAATCTATGAAAAAATGATGGCCCTGAAAATTTTTTTTGCATTATATTTTTGCCCTGGATCTCAAATCTCACCTCTAGGAAATATCCAACTGCTATGATACATTTTACCCTCATTTCTATAGCCTATAATTTGACTAAATAAAATGTTATAGCAAGATGGAGGCACAAGTACACATGCTGCATCTCCCTCCACAATTAAGAAGGAATACAACTACCTCAAAACTGGAGACAACCAGAGGTTCCAGAAAACTGAGCTGCACAGAAGTTCAACAAACAAAGATACAGAGAAGAAATACTCATCCAGACAGAAGTGAGTGGTGGAGAGGAACCAGTGTGGAGGCGGTGGCGGAAGCAGTGACAGGAACTTTGCCCATCCAGTAGAAAGTGCAGTCACAGATTTAAAAAAGGAGGGACACCTGGGGAGTGCTCCCAGCCCCAGACCAGAACAGACCAGACCTGGAAGCTCATAGTTCCAGCGTTGAGGAAAATAGGGCCACATTGCTTCCGATTGTGAAAACCAGTGGGCTTTGCGGTGGAGGAAAAAACTGCCAGTCTCTCAGAAGTCTGTTTAGAGGGCCCCCACAGTTCTAGAATGTCCATGAACCCACCCTGATGGGAACCAGGCCAGGGCAAGAGCTAGAGAGGAGCCAATCCCATATGGGAAGTAGAAAAAGTGCCTGGAAAAGGGTTGAGTGCTGAACAAGCAGCGCTGTACCCTCTCCAACCCCTCCTGCACAAACAGCAATACAATGTGGTGAAACGGGTCACCCTGCACTGAATACCTAAGGCTCTGTCCCTTACAACATAACAGGTACAATAACTCTACTTAAGAAATGGAGGCAAACATAGGAGCCTGTCAAGTTTAGGAGACACAGAAGTACTGCCCAAAAGAAGGAACAGATCAAAGTTCCAATGGGAGAACTAAGTGACCAAGGGATAACCAACCTAACAGATGAGATCAAAACACTGGTGATGAAGATGCTCACAGACGTGACAGATATGCCTGAGTACGGCAAATGCATAAAGAAAGAAGTGAAGGCTACACTAAGTGAAATAATGGAAAATCCACATGAAACCAAGAGTGAAGGGTAGAAAACTGAGCTTCAAATCAATGATTTGGGACATAAGGAACAGTCAATTGGTATAGAATGAGGAAACAAGAATAGAAAAAAGAGTAGAGGCTTAGGGGCCTATGGGATAACTTTAAATGTGCCAATATTGGAATCATAGGGGTGTCAGGAAAAGGAAGAGCAAGAAATTGAAAACTTGTATGAAAAAATAATGAAGGAAAACTTCCCTAATTTGATGAAGGAAATAGACATACAAGTCCAGGAAGCACAGAAAATCCAAAACAAGCTAGACCCAAAGAGGACCAAACCAAGACACATCATAATTAAAATGACAAAGGTTAAAAAATAAAAGGACTATCTTAAAAGCAGCAAGAGAAAAGAAGAGTTACCTATGAATAGGTTCCTGTAAGACTATCAGCTGATTTCTCAAAAGAAACGTTGAAGGCATGAAGGGACTGGAAAGAAGTATTCAAAGTGATGATAAACAAGGACTTACACACAAGTTTACGCTATCTATCCAGCAAAGCTATCATTTAGAATGGAAAGGCAGATAAAGTACTTCCCAGAAAGGTAAAGCTAAAGGAGTTCATCATCATCAAACCATTATTATATGAAATGATATAGGGACTTATTTAAGAAAAGAAGACCAAAACTATGAACATTAAAATAACAACAAACTCATGATTATCAACAATAGAACCTAAAAAATAAAAACATAAACAAACTAAGCAAACAACCAAAATAAGAAGAGAATCGTAGGTATGGGATCATTTGGAAGGTTATCAGCTGGGAGGGGGAAGGGAGTGAAAGCAGGAAATGGTGCAGGGATTAGGAAACATAACTGGTAGGCTAAAAATAGACAGTGGAAGTTAAGAATAATATAGGAAAGGTGAAGCCAAAGAACTTATATGCATAATCCATATCCATGAACAAAGAGGGGTGGGATTACTGGAGGGAAATGGTGTCCTGGGCAGAGGGGAGCAAAGGGAAAAGAAATTGGGACAACTGTAATAGCATAACAAAATATACTTTAAAAAAGTTGTAAAATAGTGCAAAAATCTTATGAATAAACTTATAATCAAATGCTCATAACAGCTTTATTCATAATAGCCAAATACTGGAAATATCCCAAATGTCATTGACTGTGTGAGTTGTTTAAAACAAACAAAACTGCTTGTACTACTGAGTACAATAAAAGGGATGATATGTTTATATATGCAACTACTTGGATGGATCACAAAAAAATTAACACTGAATTAAAAAAAAAAAAAAAGACCACCTCAAAGGCTACATCCTTTATTATTCCACTTATATAATACTTTTGAAATGACAAAATAATGAAGATGCAGAACAGGCTATGGGGTGGCAGAAACTGGAGATGTGGTAGGAAGGTGGCTGGTGACTTAAAAGAATGGTATGAGGGATCCTTGGTAGTAGTCACTGGAATCTATACATGCGATTAAAGTGCATAGAACTTAACACACATACACAAGCCCATATAAAACGGATGGAATCAGAATAGTTTGGGAGATATATCAATGTCACTTTCTGGGTTGTGATATTGTACTATAGTTATACAAGATGCTAACACTGGAGAAACTGGGTAAAGGGTATAAGATATCTCTTTGTATTGCTTCTTACAATTATATGTAACTCTATAAAAAGCAAAAAATATTATGAAGAATAACCCCTAAGAGAGTTAGAAAACTGTTAAAATATAAGAAATAATAAAAGGAAAACAATTTTAAGAACGTTAAAAATAAAAACTTGGCCCTGGCTGGTGTGGCTCAGTGGACTGCCACCAGCCTGTGAACCCAAAGGTCACTGGTTTGATAGCCCAGTCAGGGCACATAACCAGGCTGCAAGCTAGGCTCTGGCCAGGTCCGTAGCTGGAGACATGAGAAAGACAACTATACACCGATGCTTCTCTCCCTGTCTTCCTCCCTCTCTTGCCCTTCTCTCTGGAAATAATAAATAAAATCTTTTAAAATAATAACTAAATAAATAAAAACTGGTGTGGTCTTATTTGTTTTATTTAAAAAAAATCTTTCCCATCTATCTGTCAAAAAGTTTCTAACTTGAGAAGCTTCCTTCCTTTTCGGGTAATGATGAAAATGGAGACCTTGAAAGTACTTAGTATAACATCAAATCATTCTTAAAGAATTAAGAAAAGGACTCATGACCCTACTAGGCTAGACTACGGTCAGCAGTTTTTTATTCTCTTCTTTCCAAATAAAGATTTACTTTTTTGACTTACTTGTTTTTAAATTTTGGCTGACTACTAAAACTCAGGTCTGCCTTTAGAAGTGAAAAGTATAGCCAAAGATAAAATAGTTTATTGCTATGAACCACTTTAAAAAAAGAAACAATAAGAAAATCCATGTAAACTTCAAAAGAAAATTCTTGGGAACTATGGAAAGACTACTCTTTTATCTCATAAGCTTACAACACCTGTAAGGCATCTGTTCAGTCACGCAGATCAGCCCTGAAACAGGTTTATGTGTGTGCGTGTGTGTGTATGTGTGTTTAAATTTTAGCATTTGCTATTCATCAAGTCAATTAGGCATCTACAATTATAACCCCTATAAAATGTGCTTTAATCCTGCTCCACACCCATCGGAAGGAATGAGGCTACACAACAATGTGGCTCCTGTATGAACAGGTAGTCTGTTCAACAAAAGTATTTGGGATTGTAACAATGGCAACCTGAGACACCGATTGAGGAAAGAGGGAGCTCAAAAGACCAAGTAATGTATTACATTTAACCCTACACCTACTTGGATGTGAATTTCACAGGAAATGAAAATTAAGGGCCCTTATGAATAGTTATAACACATGAAACAAACTTAAGAATTCAGAAATGAGGAAAGAATTCTAAGTAAAAGTCCTTGCTGTTTTTACTTACTATAGAACAGACTATATGTAATGTATGTACTGTCATTTTAAACAAGTTATTTATGGTTTTAAGTTATAAATTATAAGCCTAATAACACTTTTCTGACAAATAGTAGCTTTATACATAACCCAAGTAATTTAACTTCTACCAAAAATACTACTACTGGTATTTCTGTAATTACCTCATAAATTACTTCAACTCCAAAGTCAAAACTCTTATCTTTATGAGATGCAGCAGTGTTTAAGGTGTTTGCTCTTAAGACTTAATTATCTCAAAATGGGTAAATTAATTTCTGTGAATTTTATTGAATTTATGAATGTTGATGCAAATGGAAAAATGACACATGTGAGAAGTACTGAGTGTATTCTTAATAATGAAAAGGACACATGTATTGACCAAAATTACATGCAATTCCTTTCATTGTTAATTTGTGTAGTATTAATATGAATGTTACCCAAAAGTCTTCTTGGAATTTGAGGAAACATTTGAGAAAATAAACGGAGGATTCCCGAACTGAACCAAGAAATATTTGCTGTGTCATATTAGAATCTCCATACTTTCCCATTCCTCCAGAGGGGTTCTAATTCTGTCCTCCCAAATCTCCTAGTTTCCTATGAAACTAAAAACCACATTTTCCAAATGTAGAAAATATTATTAGACAAGTCACTGATGGCAGAAACTGTCATGGACAGGAGTCTACTTATTAAAATGGTAGCATTGTGAAAAAGTAAATATTCTCAATTCCATTTTGTTATCTGTACTTTTAAATAATAAATCTGATACTGAAAGAGACTTGAACAGGCAAAAAAATGTACTCAAGTGAACATTTTATTAAAACTTTAAACTTAAAGAAGAAATTTCTGTTAAATTCTACAATATTAAAACTTGTTAATTCTGAATTCAAAGCATAAAAATTATGTTTATCAACAATAATTTGTGTTTAACCATGGCACATTTGTTACAAAATGAATGTACGACATTAGAATGAATAATCATGAAATGATATAATCCTAGTAATAAAAGATGAAAACCTCAATGACAAATGTCTTTAAAATTTTCCAACAAAAGTGATCTGGTTAGTATATTATTATTCTTCAATAGAAGCTGAAAGGTTTTATTATTTCCTAGCTTTAAAAGAAATGCATGTAGCTTATTTTATTATTTATTTTTTAAAATTTTATTATTGTGATCAGTGCACATATTGTCTTATAGGTGGTATGTTTTTGCTATCAGACTATTATGTTTTGTTCGAATGAAAAAAAGAAAGCTTGAGATACATATAGCAGAGTATTAGATGGATCTAAATTCCTATGGGTAGATTTTCTTAGATAAGAAGTAAAATTTGTATACCTCAAGTATCACCATTCATAACATTCTCTCTCACTCACTCTTTAACTGATGTTAAAGTTTAAAAATAATGAGTCAATTTTGGTTCCTCTATATACTTCAAAACCAGCAAAGTCTGGACAAGTCCATGTTTGATGTCTTTCAAATAGCCTCTTATACTGGTTTCTCCAAGTGGATCCCCCATCCTAAAAAAAGTATTAAATAGCCTTCAGGCATGTCTTTGATGTTATCACACAGTTGGAGGATCTAATTTTATACAAAACTATGTGAAACACACTGACAAAGGACTCTTAAAAAAACTCTGCCCTCAGCAAATTTGCCTAGCCCCATCCAAAATGTTTTCAATTAACATAATTTAAAAAAAAGTTCATTCAATACCTTTAAAAATCTGTGATTTAAAATAGAAACAAGTAACAGGCTCAATATATTACAATATCTATCTGTCAAAGCTATCCTTTAGAATGGAAAGGCAGATAAAGTACTTCCCAGAAAGGTAAAGCTAAAGGAGTTCATCATCATCAAACCATTATTATATGAAATGATACAGGGACTTATTTAAGAAAAGAAGACCAAAACTATGAACATTAAAATAACAACAAACTCATGACTATCAACAATAGAACCTAAAAAATAAAAACATAAACAAACTAAGCAAACAACCAAAATAAGAAGAGAATCGTAGGTATGGGATCATTTGGAGGGTTATCAGCTGGGAGGGGGAAGGGAGTGAAACCAGGAAATGGTGCAGGGATTAGGAAACATAATTGACAATGACATGAACATGGAAAACAAGCATGATTTAGTAATATAATAAAACAATAGCAAAAATGAGTCAAATATAAAACATTATGTGCAATGATCACAATATAATAAGCTATATGTATATTGTTTTAAACTATGAAAAATATAGCCCTGGTTGGTAGCACAGCAGGTAAGGTGCCAGCCTGTGAACCCAAAGGTCACTGGTTTGATTTCCTAGTCGGAGCATATAACCAGGTTGCAAGCCAGGCCTCCAGCCAGGTCTGTGTCTGGAGGCAGGTGAAAGGCAACCATACATTGATGTTTCTCTCCCTCTCCACCTCTCTCTCTGGAAATAATTAACAAAATCTTTAAAAAAAAAAAAACTATAAAAAATAAACAAATGTTATTTTGTAGAATGGTGACTTATTTTCCTTTCCCAACTTTGTACACTATTTTCTAAAAATAGAAAATTTAAAGTAAATAGTAATATAGCCATTCAGAATTTTTGACAGATAAATAATTTTGATACTTTCACATATTATGGGACTTTAAAAACTGACATTCAAGAAAATAATCCATTGATCCAGCTATAAACTATGCAATTCACTTAGGTACAACTTACTGATTTTTTACTAGGTACCAAGCTCTTTTACCTATAGGAATATAAAGATGAGTAAGACAGGGACTAGGGACTCTGCATAATAAAAACTGAATGATCATCTTATGACCAGTTATAAAACCATAAATAAATTATATAAAGGATAAAGATTAACCTTATGCTTGAAACTGGCAGAATACTAATTCTCCTGTATCAAATATTTTTAAAACCTCAAGTACATCTGGTCCTATTAAATTATTGCAAAATACTGCATTTGCTTCAATATAAGGTCACAAAGAAAAAGCTTTACATGTAACATGTAGAACTTATAATAGCTGCTTTAACTTGAAGCTATTCCTATTGGTAAGCCAGCATTCTAAACCAAAAGGATGATATTGCTGCTCTTCAAAAGAAGTTGGGAGACACTGTTCTTTCCCAGTTTCAAAAAAGTACATGTAGCTGATGACACTGTTGTTATCAGTGCTACCAACACATACTGTCTTATAACTGGCTTATTTTTGCTATAGTTCCATAAATATTTTCCTAAAGATATTTTTTCCTAAATAAATCTTTCCCTAAACAGAATTTATTAAGAAATGTGAATTTATTCTTATATGTTTAAACTTTAGTCATTTCCAAAGTACTCTCCATTTGATGCAACATGCTTCTTGAAACTTTTTATTCCATTGCTCAAAATAGTTTCTGGATTCATCTATTTTGATGCCTTTTAGAGCTTCTGCCATTTTTTTGTTTCACCTCTTCCACATCAGCAAAGTGTTTCCCTTTGAGGACTTTTTTTTCCATCCAGGGAAACAAAACAAAGTCACTTGGGGCTGAGATTGAGTGAATAGGGAGGGTGGGGTATGAGGGTCATGTTGTTTTTGGTCAAAAACTGCTGAATATGCAGTGTGGTGTGCCCAGGTGTGCTTGTAAATCATCCATTATCAACTGGGCAAGTGCATTAAATGAGTTTTCAAAAAAAAAAATTCACTGAAGCCAAACATAGCCTCTCACAACAACACCAGCTGTTGCCCTCATATAGATGGGTTCCTAGAACACTTACCTAGGCGGAGAAAAGCCTGTACTACAAAGGGGCCTGCCCTCCAGAAGATAATTCCAGTTTTATTTTTTATTTTTTTTTGGGGGGGGGGGTCACCCCTGCTCATGTCCACAAAAAGCACTGCTATTTCTTCATTATTGTATCCTTAGCAACTGCTACCATTCCTAGCATATAATTTGATAACTACTCACTGAATGAATGACTAATTAGTACTAAAACTCAGGATTCTTCTTCAATGTTTCCTGAAACAGTATAGTCAAGTGAAAAGTAGAATTAATGTAAAATATTTATATTTGCCTCTGGGAATACGACTAAAAGAATATCACTTTAAAATTACAACTTTAAGCCCTGGCTGGTAGCACAGTGGTTGAGACGCCGGCCTGCGAACCCAAAGGTCACAGGTTTGATTCCCCAGCCAGGGCACATAACCAGGTTGCAAATCAGGTCTCCAGCCACATCTGTGAAATGCAACCATACATTGGTGTCTATCTCCCTCTCTGCCTCTCTCCCTTCCCATCTTTCTAAAAATGATGAAATAAAATCTTTAAAAAAAAAAATTACAACTTTATCACTAATGACAAATTTGAAACTACATTGAAAAACTCAATAGAGTAATCAAATACAATATGGAGATGTCTTTTAGGCACATTTTGAACAAACCAACTAAAAATGACATTTTAGATTAGTAGGGAAATTTGAACACTATCTACTAGGTATTAGAAGATACTAGAGAATTTGTTTTGTTCATGTGATAATGGCATTTTTTTGTTGTTAAAAAAAGACTACTGGACTATACTGAAGTACTTTTAGATGAAATTATGTTACAGACTTCAATACAACTGAGTGGAAGAGGGACAGAGGAGTAAATGGAATATAACAGATAAAACAAGACTGCCCATATGCTGACAATGGCTGAAGACGAATGATGAGTATGTAGTTTGTTATACTATTTTCTTTAATTTTGTAAATGTGTAATATTTCCTAAGATAAAATATCATTAACTTCAAATTAGAAGAGAACATAGATGAACATACACACACATATTAAAAGCAGTTACCTGTATGTGTAGGAAGAGGAGAGGAGTAACTTCACTACTTACTCTGTGTTTTGACATTTTTTTTTTTAAAAAGGTTAAGTTTGGTATACTTACACATGGAATATTACTTGGCTATAAAAACAAAGAAGGAAATCTTATCCTTTGCAACAGTATGGATGGACCTGGAGAGCATTATGCTAAGTGAAATAAGCCAGTCAGAGAAAAACAAATACCATGATTTCATTCATGTGAAACCTAATGAACAAACAAAATAGAAATGAACTCATAGAGAACAAACTGACAGCAGTCAGAGATGAGGGGGATTGCAGGACTGGGTGAAAAAGGTAAAGGGATTGAGCAAAAATAACAATAACAACAACAAACTCATAAACACAGACAACAGTATGGTGGTTACCAGAAGAAAAGGGGTAGTGGGTGGTAGAAGAAAGTATAAAGGGGAAAAATGGTAATGGAAGGAGACTTGACTTGGGGTGGTGAGCACACAATACAACATACAATTGAAGTATTACAGAATTGTACACCTGAAATCTATGTAATTTTATTAACTAATGTCACCCCAATTAATTCAATAAAAGTTTAAAAATTAACAAAGTAACAAATTAAAAAACAGATGCAACAATGGTAACTCCATTGATATCTGAATTTTTAAATTAACACTACTGGACCCTGACTGCATTAGTAATCCCATATGTTGAACCAGCCTTTTAATAGAAACATGGGTCAGAAAAATCTAGCAAAGAATTAGCCTAACAGAGCAGTAAAGGATGTGGGTGATATAGTAAAGGTAATTAAACTCCAACATTTCATTTAAAATGGTAAGAGTTTCTAATGTTTACCTCAGCTAAGACTCCAAAACTACAATTAAGAAATGAAGATTTTCAGCAAAATTGTAGGATACAAAGTCAACACATAAAAATCAGTGGTGTTCCTATAGGCTAACACTGAACACTCTGAAAAGGGTATTAAAAAAGCAATTCCATTTACAATAGCATCCAAAAGAATAAAATACTTAGGAATAACCTTAACCAAAGAGATGAAAGATTTATACAACAAGAACTACAAATGTTACTAAAACAAATGAAAAACATAAATAAGTGGAAAGACATCTGTTTATAAACTGGAAGATTTACTATTAAGATATCAATACTACTCAAAGTGATCTACAAATTCAATGTTACCTCTATCAAAACCCCAAATATGTTTCCTTGCACAAACAGAAAAGTATGTCCTAAAACTTATATGGAGTCTCAAAAAACTCCGAATGGCCAAAACAATCTTGAAAGAGAAGAAAAGAGTTGAAGGTCACATACTTACTGATTTCAAAACTGTGATGCAGACAGACATATACATCAATGGAATAGAATAGAGCCCCGAAGTAAACTCTTACATATACGATCAAGTGGTTTTTGACAAGGGTGCCAAGACCATTCAATAGGGAAAAGTTTCTTACTTTAAATTTAAACTTTATTTTTATTGTTAATGCTATTACAGATATCCCCATTCTCTCATCCCTTTTGCCCACCTCTACCCAGTCCCTGTGCCCCTTCCCTCTTGCTATCATCACACTGTTGTCTGTGTCTCTGTGTTATGTATACGTACATCTATGGTTAGCTAATTTCTTCACCTTCTTTCATCCACTCCCCCCTTTCTTCCTCCCCTCTAACAGCTACCAGTATGTTCCACATGTCCATGCCTCTGTTTCTATTTTGCTCCTCAGTTTATTTTGTTCACTAGATTCCATATATAAGTGAAATAATATGGTATTTGTCTTTCTTTCTGACTGGCTTATTTCACTTAGCATTATAATCTCCAGGTCCATCCATGCTGTTTTAACAGCTAAGATTTAAAAGGATGGTCTTTTCAACATATAGTGCTGGGAATAATGGAAATTAACATGCAAACAAAGTAAAATAAAATAAAAATGAAGTTGAACCCTGACCTTACACCACATAAAAAATTTTAATTCAAAATGGATCAAAGACCTAAACATAACAGCTAAAACTATAAAACTCTTAGAAGAAAACATAAGGCAATAGCTAAATGACAATAGATTTGGCAATGATTTCTGGGACAGAATACCAAAGATACAGGCAAACAACAACAAAAAGAGATAAATTGGACTATATAAAAATTAAAATCTCCTGTGCATCAAAGAACACAATTAATAGAGTTATAAAGCTTGATGGAAGCAGGTGAAAGGCAACCATACATTCATGTTTCTCTCCCTTCCTCCCTCCCTGCCCGTCTCTCTAAAAAGAATAAATAAAATCTGAAAAAAAAAAAAGAGAAAGCAATCCAGCCCTGGCTGGTGTGGCTCAGTGGATAGGTGCCACCCTGCGAACCTAAAGGTTTCTGGTTTAATTCCCCAGAAGGGCACATAATCAGGTTGCAACTCAGGTTTCCAGCCAGGTCCTTAGCTGGAGGCAGGTAAAAGGCAACCATACATTGATGCTTCTCTCCCTTTCTTTCTCTCTCCCTGCCCTCTCTGAAAGTGATGAACACAATCTTTAAAATTAATAATAATAATAAAATTAAAAAATATAATCCAGAGAATGGGGGAAAATATTTCCAAATATTAATAAGAGATTAATATTCCTAAGAAAGAACTTCTATAACTCAACAAAAACAACAAACAACCCCAACCTGATTAAAAAACAGGCAAAGATCTTAAATAGACATTTCTCCAAAGATATACAAATGGCCAATAAGTATAGGAAAAGATGCTCAACTCAGTAATCATTAAGGAAATGCAAATCAAAACCACAATGATATACCACCTCACATCCATTAGGAAGGCTACTACCATCAAGGAAGAAGTAAGAAACGGAGGGAGGGAAAGAGGAAGAGGTGGAAAGGAGGGGAAAAAGAAAAGGAATGGGAAGGAAAGGAAAAGAAAACCAGAAAATAACAAATGTTAGAAAGAATGTAAAGAAATTGAAACTCTTGTGCATTGTTAGTGGAACTGTAAACTAGTGTAGCCATGATGGAAAACAGTAGTGTAAGTTCCTCAAAAAGTAAAAAGTAGAATATGATTCAGCAATTTCACTTCTGGGTATATGAGTATACCCAAAATAACAGGAAGCAAAGTGTTGAGGAGATACTTGTACATCCATGTTCATAGTAACATTATTTACAATAGCCAAAAGATAAAAGCAAGCCAAATATCCATCAATGGATGAATGGATAAGCAAAACATGGTATATACAGGTAACCCCCATATAACATGGTTGTTAGTCCTAAAAATGCTGTGTTACGCAAATTATGTTATACAAAACAAAGAATTAGTACAAAAGGAGGTTAGGTTCCAAAAATTTTTTTAAAAACATCCCATTACGTTTTTATAATTAAGAGAAATACCTTTATTAAAGCAATTTTCACCAAAAGTGAAAAATTAATATAACATATTAATAAGTATTAAATAAGTTTTGTCACCACTACTATCACCATTAACCGAGGGCATTTTCTTTTTGACTAGGTATCTTTATCCTCTGAGCTTTCTTCAGCATTACCTTGACTTCTATCCTGTACTTTATGCAAAACACCTGTTATTTCAGATTGCTTGCTTTTAGCTGAGAGATCTTTATAAATTTCATTAATTTCAAATGAAATATCTTTTGCTCTTAAAAGCTCTTAATATGTTCCATGTTGTTCGAGGATTTCCCTAATTTCAAATGAGATCTTTTTGCTCTTAAAAGCTCTTACTATGTTCCACATTAAGGGACTTCCCTAATTTCAAATGATTTATTTTTTGCTCTTAAAAGCTCTTGTTAACACTCTGTATTGTTATGGGATTTCTCTAAATCTCACACTGTGTCACAGTGAAACTGTGTTCTAGGAAGCTGTTGGCAAGGGTTTCTCCCAATTTTCGAACCATGTTAGAGCAAAACCGTGTTATAAAAGTGCCATGTTATATGGGGGTTACCTGTATATACAATAAAATATTATTCAGCTTCAAATGAAAGTAAGTTTTGCAATATGCTACAACATGGATGAATCTTGAAGACACTATACTAAGGAAAATGAGCCAATCAAAAAAAAAAAAAAAAGATAAATACTGTATAATTCCACTTATATGAAGAGGTTCCTGGAATAGTCAAAATCAGAGACCAAAAGTAGAATACTGTTTGCCAGTGGCTGGAGGGAGGGGTGAACAGGGAATTATTGTTTAATAGGTAAAGAATTTCAGTTGCATAAGATGAAGAATTATGGAGATGGATGGTTGGCAATGGCTAGAAATATTATGAATGTATTTAAGACCACTAAACCATACATTTAAAATTAGTTAAGATACTATGTCATTTTCATGACATTTTTAAAAAGTATCCCTACTGCCCCCCACCTCACCAAAATAATAGAAAGTAAGAATTTCCTAAGATTTCCTAATCATTTAAATTTTCTCATGTTATTATTTTGGTTGTTCTTTTTCTGTTTTATCCAAGAAATCAGCAGTAAAAAACAGACATAAACAACCCACAAATGGAGTAAGTAATCAGTATCTGAAACGTCTGTTACTTTTTTTTTTTTTATTGTTGTTGCATTACATCCATCCCCTTTTTGCTCCCCTCTGTCCCCCTCCCCACCCACTCATTCCCCCCAAAATCAATCCCACCTGTTGTCCATGTCCATGGTTCCTTTATACTAGGTTCTTGTCTAAGCTGCTCCCCTTTGTTACGGCTTTTTTATAAGTAACCCATTGTTTCTAGCTGGGCTGGTCCACAGCAGGGGTTTATAGTACATAATCGCTGCTGCTTCAAAATAATAGCAACAGCTAATATACTTGTATATGCCTACTATATGTCAGACACTCTTCCAAATGTTTTGCATGTATTAAGCTATTTAATATAAAGTAGTTATTATTAGTATCTTTATTTCATAGATAAGGAATCTAGGCACTGTGAAGTTAAATAACTTGCACAAGGTCACCACCTCTATTTAAGTTGTAGATGCGGCTTTCAAATATTGGTAATCTAGACTAAGAATTCATGGATTTAACCACTCCATCACATGGCTTCTTTTTCAGCACAGCACTACTCCCGTTTACTTGCAATCCATAAAAGTAGTCACTCACAATGACCCTAAAGACAAAGCATTATGAAACGTATAATGACTATCCTGCCTTCAGTGTAGTGCATACTAGCTAATTAGGCTTAATTCAATTATAAAGCCTAGTCTATCAGTAAACCACCTCCTCACCTCCAACATGCACATCTAGTTCTTCCTTTATGCTCCCAGATAAAATGGTGTACTACAAATTCCTTAAAACTAGTAGGACAATATATGATTTACTTTAATTTACAAGGTCTGGTATATAGTAAGTGGCCCCCCAAATATTTCTTGAACAAGTATCTCCAAGTAAACTGGGGCTTGCAAGAGTATGTCTTGGGTTCATATTTCAGAACCCATTAAATAATGAGTCCATTATCATGAGGTTTTGCCAAAAATTAAATGTGCCATAAAATAAATGTACCATAGGAAGTTCCAACACAGACCCATATATTATACTTTAGATTTGGGCAGATCATTATTTTAATAGTGTTCCAGTACAATGTTAAAACTATAAAGTACTATAGAATTAAACCTATGGTTGCAGTAAACAAATATAATGTGAAGCATTTCCAACGTGTGGGAAAAACATATTAAAGTCACAGAACTAGATAGGTATATTAAAGCTTAATATTAAGCTTTGAGTTTAGCTTTAATAGAAATTCCTTTATTTGGAATACACTTCAATCACAAATAATATTTATATACTTATTCTAGCCATAACTGCTCAATTATCTGATTACACACTGTACTTCATACTTCATATAAACCTTTTTAGCTCTTATTTCATTACATTATAATGGTATATTTATATGACTATTAGACTGCATTGTCATTTACTTTAGTACTAGTAGCAGATAAGATTCCTAAACATTTAACATATGTAGTATTTTTAAGTTTATAAGTAATTTTAGAGAAGAAAATTAAGTGTAAGGTTTATGTAACTTGGCTGAGATCATAGAACAAGTAAATAAATGAAATAAGAATTCAAATCCATTTAGTCAAGGAACTAGTATAAATGACCCATTAGCCATGGGAGAGGAGATGGGGTGGACTGAGCAGGGGAGAGCAATGAGGGAAAAAAATGTGACAAATGTAATGCAACAACAATAAATAATTATTTAAAAAGAAGAAAAAAAAGGGAAAAGAATTCAAATCCAGGTCTTCAGTCAAAAATTTTTATGCTCTTTCCATCTATCATACATATTACCATAAATTGTACAAGAGCTACATACTATACTATAGTAATTGTCTGTAATTAAAAAGCAACAACTTAACCACAAAAATGAACCACATGCAAAAAACCTGTAATAATAAAGGTCTCTTAAAAATAAGATCTTTGGCCCTGGCTGGTGTGGCTGAGTGGACTGGGCACCAGCCTTTGAACCAAACGGTTGCTGGTTCAATTCCCAGTCAGGCACATGTCTGGGCATTGCGGGCAAAGTCCCAGATTTGGGGCATGCGAGAGGTAACCGTACAGATGTTTCTCTCCCTCTTTCTTCTTCCCTTACCCTCTTTTTAAAAATAAATTAATTAAATATTTAAATAGGGAAAATAAGATCTTTAGTTGAAGCATTGCTCCAATACGCAAAGGTTGCAGGTTTGACCCTGGGTCAGGGCCCATACAAGAATCAACCAATGAATGCATAAATAAGTGGAACAAAAAAATTAACATTTATCTCTTTCTCTTTTCCCTTCTCTCTCCCTCTAAAACCAATCAATAAACAAAAATTTTAAAACCTTTCTAAATCTTTGAATTGTCAGGCAAAACTAATTATTATTACAGTCTCAATACAATACTGCTATAGGTATTAAAGAAAATATTTTACCTTGTACTTCTTTATCATGATACTCCTTTAGTTTTGTCCAAAGTTCCTTAAAGTCATTAGATATATCTGCTGAACTAGGGCTCCCACAGCTGCTTCTGGAGACATTCATCTTGCTTTAATATGCTTGACACTTGTTTGCCTAATGTTTTCCGACCTCTTCTGTTACATTATATAGGTATGAAGTTGTCTTTGGACAGCTGAAATACCTGAAACAACAGATTGCAACACAAATGAATCCTTCATTTACCTTTACGTAATTTGAGCCCAAACAGCCACTTTCAAGTTTTCCTTATTTACCTACAATCAATAACTTTGAGAATACTGGGGGTTGGAGTAGGGGAGAATTGGGAAGTGACAAAAGATGATTATAGTGAGAAAAATCTCGACTTCAGTAATATAGACTTCAGTTAAACTAAATTTTCAGGCAAATTTTCTTATTACTAGAAGGAAGTATTTACCTAAATTATGTTAAATTGAAAAGCTTCTGATATAGAGAACTTGGTAATCATTTATTGTCAGTATTGATATGGCATTCTAGAAGAATTTATCAGTTTTTAAACTTTGAGTAAAGACAGTGCAACAATATATTGAACCAAAAACTGAAAAAAATATTCTGAAATATTAACAAGCATTCCTGTTTATATACATATCTATATACATACAAAGACTATAAACAGCAAGGAAGATGACTGATGTTTTAACAAGTACCTGAATAGCTTTCTCATGTAATCAGTGAGCAAAATATGGATCTGGCAAAGATCTATGAATACAGAAATGTCTAATAATAAGGTTACTAGGAGAAAGCTATTTTGACCACTCTCAGAGCAAAGGTAAGTTTATTATTTCGATAGCCCTTGAAGGAAGCAATAGGCTATTAATAAAGTGGATTAATAAATATTTTAATGTGTTCTTAAACTGAGATCATTAACTAGCTACCACTAAAAAAGGAAAATGAGCCCTGGATGGTGGCTCAGTGAAAAGGCGCTGACCTGTGAACCCAAAGGTCACCGGTTAGATTTCCAGCCAGGGCACATCACCAAGTTGCAAACCAGGTCTCCAAGCCAGGTCTGTGGCTGGAGGCAGGTGAAAGGCAACTATACATTGATGTTTCTCTTCCTTTCTTCTTCCCTCCCTACCCTTCTCTCTAAAAAATAATAAATAAAATCTTAAAAAAAAAAAAAAAAGAAAAGAAAAAGAAAAAGTAACCCTGGCTGGTAGCACAGTGGATAAGGCACCGGCCTGCAAACCCAAAGGTCACAGGTTCGATTCCCAGTCAGGGCACATAACCAGGTTGCAAACCAGATCTCCAGCCAGGTCTGTGGCCGGAGGCAGGTGAAACACAACCATACATTGATGTCTCTCTCCCTCTCTGCCTCTCTCTCTTCCCCTCTTTCTAAAAATAATGAAATAAAATCTTTAAAAAAAAGCAAAATGATTAACAAGTCTACTAAACCTCACAGGTGGCTCCTTAGCCAATGTCTTACTACAGCTAACAACTGCCCAAACTGATTTTTGTCCCTTGCTAACCATTTCTTGAGGTCTCTGATAAAGAAGCTAAAATAAGCAGTGATATTTCTAAAGGAAGCAAGATTATGTGGTGAATCCACCTGGCAAACCATAATGTACTACAAAAATAAAAATACATGTAAGTTTTCAAAACACGTGATTATAGTTTTTGAGACAACCAATGAAAACTAACATGGATTGGATTTTAGCTAATATTGGGAATTATTTTTAATTATCTTGTATGATGATGTAGTCATGTTTTTAAAAAAGTCTTGTTTTTTCCAGAAAAGATATATATTGAGGTGTTTACAAATGTTGTCTGAGATTTGCTTTAAAATACTACAACTAAACACACAAACAAAAAAAAATAGATGTTGGGTGGGGAGATGAAACAAGGGCTGAACTCTGATAATTACTGAAGCTGGGCAATAAATGGGTGTGTATATGAGGAGGTTCATAATTGCAGTGTCCCTCTTACGTGCTCTTATTATTTCCATAATAAAGTTTTTAAAAAGTGGAACTGGGTGCACTCGATTAGTACAGTTGTACAGCTTTATTTCAAAGAGACTCGTATTCTACTCTGTAACCCTAAAAGATAAATCAATGGGCCTACATACCATGACTTATGAAGTGTTCATTATATACCAAGGATTGTGATGTTTGATATTCATATTTTTATCCTAATTTTCTAACTCCATAAAAACAGCTACAATTATTTTCATTTTATAGTTGGAGAAACAGGCAGAAGAGAGTTAAGTGACTGGCCTAAGGTCACATTGCCAGGAAAAGGCTTTGTCACAGCTGGCACTCAAGTTGTGACACCAGTTGACTACAAAATACTGCTAAGTAACCAAAAGAAAGTAAATTAATTATTTCTATTTAGTAAATAGTTTAAAACAAAGTTTCAGTTACTTTAACGAATGTACAAATGCATGGTATTAAATACTTTAAAACCGATCATGTAAAGGTGTCCTTTAAGAAATGTAGCAAAAAAAAGCTACTTTTTTTCTCACATAAAAAACAATGTATCAGTACTAAACTTGCCAATTCTGGCTCACAAAACCGTCTCCTACCTAGCCTGCATGCCCAGCACTTTTTGCTGGCGACTCTTTCGGCAATGAACCACTGCTCACTGCACGATGGTACCACTCTAAGACCTTAGAAATGTGTCCATCTTGCCTCTCAACTTGCATTCTGGGCCCAAAGGTCTCTAGTGATACATTTCTGTGCATCCTGTAGGAGCGTTAACTATCTCAATGAAGGTGCTGGATACTCTCAAACGAGCAAGGAAAGAGCCACGCCCCGGTTCACACAGAATCCCTAAACTTAAAAGGACGTCGAGCAGTCCTCTTACTAGAAACGCTGAGGTTCAAAGCCTCCCTATCCGAGACCCTCATACATCAGCCTCGCCTCCCCCAACGTAGCCGGAGATTCACCGCACAGCTGGCTTCGCGGGCAGGGCCAGGGGCCACACCCCGCGGGCCGGGCGTCTGCGCAGGCGCGGGGCGGGCTCCTCGCCGGGAAGCCAGTCCCAACCGTGCGCGGGAGCCCGAGAAACAGCAGGGAGCGCGAACCCCTTTTCCATCCCTTGCAGCCGGCACCGGCTCGGCCTGGCCTGCTTACTAACACTCGGCCCCAGGGCCGTACAGCCAACCCCACCGCCGGGCCTAAGGCCTCGGGTCCGCGCGCAGCTCCAGGCCGGAAATGGCCTCTCCGACCCAGCGCTCGGGCTCGCGGAGAGCTTCCTCTTACTCACGGCTTCCAAGGTTGCCTCCAGAGTCGCCAAAGTCCCGGCAGTGATGCAGCCGCACCGGAGCCTTGACCAGAAGGCGGCTGGCTCTCCTTCCTCCGCCTCACTAACCTGTCTAGCGCTCGGCGAGAAAGCCAGCCCCTCAGGGCAGCCGCAGTTCTCCGGGAGGGAAGGGCTCCAGGGCCGCGGGCAGGGCTGGGAGGCGCGCACGCACCGCACCGCACCGCAGGTCCCGGAGCCCGGCAACGTCACGCGGGGCTTCCTGGGAGCATACGCCCCTCCTCCCGCCCAGCACTGCCGCGGCCGGGCGGACTACCTCGGAGGACTGGGGGCTGCAGGGTGTCCTGCCGCCACGTGCAGGGACTCAGGAGGACAGCGCCACCTCTGCCTGGTTGGGAGCAGCGGCTCCCAGAGTGAGCGGCGGCGTTAGCGGCCGGCGCAGGTCCTGGGGATTCCCCGGGAAAAGCGCCAGCCTTCCGTTTGGGAAGCTTCAGTTCCCGGTGCTACGCGGCAGCAGCAGATGCAGCTGATTTAAGTACATTTCAGAGGAAGTACGTATGACTGGCCTGTACAAAACGGAAAGTTCAAATGAACTGATGAAGAAAGGGATGCAGGTTTACCTAACGTAGTTCTCGTCCTTGTGTCTGTTACCCGCTGTTCAGAGATGCCTGACAGGGCTGGGTGGTGAGGCCAGGGAGCAAAACGGTGTGTGTTTTGCTGAGGTTAAATGCAAAGTTTTTGGAGAGCCTGCAATGAGAAGGAATAAGCAGAAGCATTATTTGTTGGAACTATATATATATATAATACATAAATTATATAAATTATATATATATATATATTTAAATCAACACTTCCTGTGGCTAAGAACAAGCTGTTACTATGTTTTCCTATTTATCTTCGTTGATAAAAGGAGAGTTTTAGCACTGGAAATTCTACAAATGATGTTGAAGAAGATAATAGATTAGAACCACAATATCTGTTAAACCAGGTCAATATTTTGCTGTAATACTTCCAGGAGGAAGACGGAGGACAATATTACACACTTTAAAAAGTTAAGTAATATTTAAGCCCTGGCTGTTGGCGCAGTGGATAAGGTGCCGGCCTGGGAACCTAAAGGTCGCTGGTTCTATTCCCAGTCAGGGCATATAACCAGGTTGCAAGCCAGGTTATGTATCCAGCCAGGTCTGTAGCTGGAGGCAGGTGAAAGGCAACCATACCTTGATGTTTCGCTCCCTCTCTGCCTTTCTCCTCTCTCTGAAAAATAAATTTAAAACTTAAAAAAAATAAAATAAAAAGTTAAGTAGTATTTAGAAAGTCATAATACAAAATGTAAAAGTATTTCTTCCATTCATTATCCATCTTAAGGAATGAATATCACAGCTGACTTCTTATGATTGACCACAATATTCTACACCATTTTAGCAATGCTATAGGAACGTTGGTATCCTCAAAGGAGGGCTGTTGAACCTTCATTATCTTGTTACAGCAACCGTAATTCACTTTCAAATTTTATAAGACTTAATTCATAACACTTAGAGGAAATGGGTGAAAGCTTGACCATGCCATTCTTAATACAACATAGGAGGCATAATTGCTTGCATAAATGTTATGCAATGGAAATGGAGAGTTTTGTTACAAATGGAAAGAACTTGTAATCAGTTTGTCTCTTAATGGCACGTTGAAAGAACAGCAAACTTGTGGTCCAAAGAAAAACTATATGGTAACTGAATGACCTAACCTGTTCCTCTGGCTTCTGCCAATGGCTTCACTGTCCGAGTAAGTCAAAATCGAAATAATCATCCTTGCCTCTGTCTGGAATTCTCCACGACACCTACCGCACCTTTTGTCTAAAGATTACTAATCTTTTTATCTTGTTTTAATAGTTTCTTTTATTAGATGTTATTATAGCACTATGTACCTTCCCATTTGACACTTACTGCAATTTAAATTATTTAATCTGGACTCTTCACTAGATTGTAAGTTCCTTGAGGTCAAAACTGTCTTGTTCACCTTTGTATCTTCAGAAAGTAACTTAGTACCTGCTATAAAGTTAGTACTCCATGAACGAGTAAATTAAGTATTCTTTGAGGGGTTCCATTTTTTCATTTAGGTAGAAAAAAATCCTTGAATCCATTCAAAATTATTAGTGTCTCCTTATGAGGTTCTTATAATGTTTACTTTAACAGTGGAAAGGGTGGGCATAAATATTTGCCTCCAATAAGGAGCTTTATGCCCCTACCTGGTAGAAAAAAATTAAGGAGTCTGAAGAAGTGAGAACATTTCTTTAATAGAGAAACAATTGTTTTTAACCTTTCATAATACAGGGTTTCTCATTTTTTATGGCTTAGAACAATGCTTCGTAGACTTTTTCAACACTTAGAAAATGAATACTTGTATTGTGATAAAAAAAAAAAAGATGAAGCTACTTCCATTCAGGGGCAGTGAAAGTTAGGACTACAGCCACCCCAGGCCCGGTGCTGCCATCTTGAGATGGGATTTTACTGTACCAGCATACCTAAGACCCATTGGAGGTTTAGGATGCTCATTTAAATTGCCTGGTGAAATACTTAAAATGGTAAATTTGATATTATGTAAAATTCTAGAATTATGAGTCCTGTAGAGTTTTGAACTATATTGATTTTAAAATCATCAAACAGCCATTTTACATCTGAAACTTGATTCTACAATCTGCTAAACTCCAACATTTTTGTTATTAGAGAAACCCTGCTTGCTGATGCGTATAAAGAATTACGGATCAGCAGATTGATTAGTGTGCAAGCAAAGTTCATTAGTGAATGGGAGAGCAAAAGCAAGGGTGTCCTTTGGTCACGTGGTGGCCAGAGCTCAAGTCCTTTGTTCTGAGGACTTATATAGTTGGCGGGCTGGGGGAAGGTGAAAATGTTAAGTAATGGCAGGTAAAGGTGGTGCCTGCTTTCCAGGACTAGGACGTGGATACCTAAAGGTGTTAATGGGCTTCTTCTTTTAGGCCCTATGGGTCTTTTCCAGCCTGGCCTTTCTTTTGGCCTTTTAGCCTTTGGGATGTAAACATCTTCAAAGGCTTTCCTTCCACACACGCAATTCCAAGGACTTTTCTCTTCCTGTTGCTAATGTGTGTTTCTTGTGATGCCGATTATCAGGCCCGGGACTGCTGAGTTAACAGGTGAAGGATGTCTCTCTGCTACTCATTCTCCTGTAGCACTTGGGTAGCTGAGGGTTGCTTAAAAGTTTAAAATCATAGGATAGGTTTCGACTGATAGCACTAAAATTATGTGGTTTCAAACCTCATGAAGGGCATCAGTTAATCCTTAAAATGGCCTTTTTTCAGTTCTTTGCTGTCTTCGAAACCTTTATTATTTTTCTGAAACCTCTGTATTATCTTACTCTAAGTAGACACCCTAGCTTTCTGGTTACAATTGGGCTCAACAGGTATGATCTTCCTCAACTTCCCTTTTCCTTTCTCAATCCTGTAAATTAGGTAACACCATTTTGCAAGTAAAAAAATGAAACTGTCCTGTACACTGAAAGGTAGCAGGTTCGATTCCTGGTCAGGGTACATACCTAGGTTGTGGATTAGATCCCCAGCTCACCCTCTTCCTCTCTCTAAAAGCAAAGAAAAAATGCTGTCAGATGAAGATTAAAATAAATAAATCCAGTTGCTCCCCACCCCCCTCTTTAACACATTGGACCAAGCTAGCATCATTTTGAACCTCTTCTGCAACAATACCCTTTATAAAAAAATCACTATTTTTCTACTTACACCATTTTCCCCTGCAGTGGATTCTCCACAGCTGTCAAACAGTCCTTTAGAACCTAAGTTAGAACATTATGTTCTCTCTGCTCAAAACATTCTAAGGTCTTCTCATCTCTTTAGAATAAAATAAAACCCCTTTCACCCTGGCTGGTATGGCTCAGTGTATTGCACACTGGCCTGCAAACCAAAGGGTCCTCGGTTTGATTCCCGGTGGGGCACATGCCTGGGTTGCAGGCTAGGTTCCCAGTTAGGGGTACGCCAGGGGCAAACACACTGATGCTTCTGTCCCTTTCTTTCTCCCTCTTCACCCCACTCTCTAAATACAATCTTTAAAAAACAACAAAAAAACCTTTCCACGGAGTTAGGGCAAGTCACACTACTATATTCCACTGATGTTACCTCCTTAACATAGTTTGGAATCGGTGCTTTCCTTTCCATCCTCACACATTGCTCTAGTTTAGACGCTGATGTTTCTTAAACTGCAGCCTTCTTGCTTCAAGCCTTGTTCGCCTTAATCCAGTTTCCACACATGTGCCAGAGATTTAAATCATTATTTCTTGCCTTGCTTACAACCACTTGGGGTTCTCTGTTGCCTAAAGGTTAAATTTCTGTCCTTTTAAATGACACAGGAGCCCTTTCTAGCCTTGCCCACTCTAGCCTCCACCTCACCCTTTCCCTCTCTCAATAGGAAACTGCTTTCATTCCTCCCTTGTCCCCTGTGCTATTTCTTTGTTGTGGCTTGTACAATCTTCTCTTAAAATTACCTTCACCCAGATCCTTTATATTTTACCTTTACTTACCCTTGAAAACTCAGTTTAGGTAGTGCTGTTACCAGGAGGCTCTTCACCTCTTTCCTTCCCTCTTCTAAAAATAGCCCTCCTTATTCTCCCCTACCCCTGTGTATATCTTTATCACTTTATTTAACACCATTATACTGTAATTATTTTTATAGCTTATCTTTTCCAACTAGGCTGTGGGGGGTTATTTGACAGCAGGACTATGCTTTCTTTATTCTCCATATTCCTAGTTCTTAACAGAGTCTTAGCACAGTACTGTCCAATAGAGCCACATATATAATTTAAGTTTCTAGTAGCACATTTTAAAAAGTATAAAGAAACAGGTGAACTTAATATATTTTATTTAATTAAATGTATCTGAAATAGCCCTGGCTAGGTAGCTTAATTGGTTAGAGGGTCATTACCATATGCCAAGGTTGTGGGTTTGACCCCTGGTCAGGGCAATAAAAGAATGCGTGAACGAATGCATATAAATAAGAGGAATAATAAATTGATGTCTCTTTTTCTCTCTCTCCCTTCTCTCTAAAATCAATCAATAAAAAAAGTTTTATCTAAAATATTATTTCAGACCTGGCTGGTGTGGCTCAGTGAATTGAGTGCCAGCCTGTGAACCGAAAGGTGACTGGTTTGTTCTGTCAGGCATGTGCCTGGGTTGCAGACCAGGTCCCCCATTAGGGGCGTGTGAGAGGCAACCGATTGATGCTTCTGGTACACATGGATGTTTCTCTCCCTCTCTTTCTCCCTTCCCCTCTCTCTGAAAATAAATAAAATCTTAAAAAAAAAATTATTTTAACATGTAATTGACATAAAAAAATTTAATGAAACTTTCTGCATTCTTTTTGTTAATACTATTCTTAAAAATTTGATGTGTATATTATCTTTATAGCACATCTCAATTTGAATGGCTGCATTTCAAGTGCTTGAAGCCACATATGACTAGCGGCTACTGTATTGTCTGCATGGACCTAGCATATAGTATAATGAACAAATGAATATTTCATGGACAAATGAGTTACATGATTTATCTGGAGAACCCGGATGTCTGATTTCTAACATAATGATTTCTATTTCTGCCATTGGTGCTGGGGATTTCCCATCTCTCTCCCACTACATCATCATCCCATTCCCCTCATACCCCAGTATTGAGGGCCTGTATCTTGAAGCAAAAGTTTTAAAGTAAGTGATTAAACCCATTATGAATATTTAAATAATACTTTTCAGCACTTTTAAAATAAACACACTGGTGAGCTGTTTTAAGAATCGGACAAAAGAACTATTTAAAGAATCAGACAAAATATGAGAGAGAAGACTTTAAGACAAAAGAAAATTATTTTAACTGTCAACGTTAGTGTCAACTGGAACACTTGCTTTAATTTTTAAAAAGTTGTTTATAGTAATTACTAAATGTTGTTTGGGTTTAAGTGTATACTTCAATTAGTAATCTTGCCCCAAGTTTTTTCTATGATTGAAGTTGATGATGCCAAGAGCCAGTTAGGTTGAGCAGTTTAATAATTGTTTTAAAAGATGTACTTAACATTCATGAAGGGTGTCAGTATTACACTGTTTATTTTGATAGTTTTAGGTGGTCATTAAAGTGCCATAACACACATTAAAGATTATACGTAGTTTTCCAATTAGAAAAATTAGTCTCATGTAGTCTAGCCAATTTCCAATTTAGATAAAAATATTTACTTATTTTGATTTTCACAATGGCTACATATACCTTCTTCATTTCCTTTTATATAACTATTAAAGTCGTTTTGTGTTTTTAAATATCATTCACTTAGCTACTTCATTCACACCAGTAATGGGCAAAGTCTTACTAGATACGCGTTTTTCCTAATTTAGGAACTATCTTTTTATATTTAATGAAGATAGGACAGTTTACTCTAAAATTGCCTAGTGCCTAGGTTTCAATGATGATGAGCAGATCAAGAATTTTGATCCGTTATTGCAAGATGATTTACTATCAATGAAAAGTGGCATCTTTTTCTTTCCGGTCATCGATTTGTAGCACAGTGGCTGCTTGGGAAAAATTTGATGCCTTTGTCAGAGAGGGTTATGAAGCATAGGACTTTTGGTAGATGGTTAGCCCTGACATTTATAAGATTGGCATTAACTCTTAACTGCCAATTAACACTGGCACTTATAAGAACCTCAGAGCTTAAGTGCTGTAGAGATGATGAAAGGATTTAAGAGTGAACAGTAAGACCATAGAGTAGAAAAGTGGATTTTATTTTGGTAATCTTGAAAAGCTAATCTTTACTTTTTTATCTAGTAAATATAGTACTGCATTGTCCTATGTACATGTATACAATGCTACCATGATGGAAGTTGTGGGAACAATATTTACAACAATGTAAATGGAAAACATAAAGGGTTAACTGTAGAAACAAGTCACTTGGAGTCTATTAATTAAAGCATTCCTTGATAGGTTCACAAGTGCAAACACATTTAATATTCATTGCTTTGTCCATTTTTAAGAAAATAATGATTCTCATCTTAAATGATAATTTTCCATTTGTGAATTGATAAATTTATTCATTGCTGGCAAATAGTCATAATTTTTAATGTATTCATGTCTCATAAATTACAGATATGATAAGTCTTCAAGTACACTCACTAGCTTTTCCTCACATCTTAATTTTTCTTATTCTTACTGTACTTGAGAAATATAGGCTTTGTTAATATTGGATTTGTGCTTTTCTTAATCCAGACATTAGCCTAAGGTTAAGGCAGTTTGATAGTTAATGTTCCAAAAATGTTTTATGTCCAAAATTCTTAGTGGAGACCTTCAGTTTCGGCCAATACTTTTTAATTATGCTTAAGTTATAAGCAGCAGTATTAGAAATATATGGTGAAATTAAATTATGCTTTGATTCACTTTATACCCTTGGTGATAATTTGTGTTTGTAGAGGACTTTTGTTAACTATCGTTATTACAAACTATATTTTCGTGGGTGCTAAGAAATAAATAGACTACCTCTTCCCAAATCTAGTATGCTTCTATGTCAAGTGACCATATGCCCTGGCTTACCAGCAACAGTTCTGGTTAATGCCTGTTGTTCTGGCTAATTATTAATAAGGCTCCTGTTTACTCTAAAAAATGCCCTGGTTTTGGTTATAAATCATATGATCAGAAGCTTTAAGGAATTTGAAGTATAAACTAATTTTAAAAGGTCATTTTAAAATAACCTTTTGTTAAGAGTATTTCATTCCCAACTATGTACAGACCTATCTTAACTCTATTTAGAGAATATTATAGATAATATAAGCCATACTATTATTTGATTTAGTGATAGTACTCTGAAATTCCTAAGTTAGGAAGTGGTTGGTTTGTTTAATACTGGTAAGAAATGGATTCAAGAATTATTAATGATGGTAAAATACAAAGTGCTTTTCTTACATAGCTTCTCATTTGAATCTAAAGATAACTGTCATAAAAGTAGAACATGTACAGTTTTCATCTTTCCACAGAAGTTGAGAAACTAGGTAGTTTGACTAGCATTATATGTACAAACTAGTAGATAAGTTGACCCAAGACTTCAAACCCAGTCTTCTGGCTATAAGTTGTATGTCTATGCTCTTTGGAGTATACCCTACTAGTTTTGAGTAGTAAAAACTATTTAAAACTTACCCTGTGTTTTTCAAATTTCTTTTATCCTCACTTGAGGATATATTTACCAATTTTAGAAAAAGAAGAAGGGAGTGGGGAGGAAAGAAACATCAATGTGAGAGAGATACATTGGTTGCCTCCCATGCCCACAACCTTTTGGGTAGGAGATGATGCTCCAATCAACTGAGCCACCCAGCCAGGGTTTACTAAAAGTACTTTTAAATTTGATAGCAAGTTAATTTAAATCATAATTGAATAGAGGAAAATAAACTGGACTCTCTCAGGGTTGGAGTGAAGTACCTATTATATGTAACAATCACTTCATTTTTAGATATTTTTTGAATTAATAATTGTATTTCTTAGTAATTAGGACACACATACTTTTTTCCTTTCCTGACAATAGTTGTGGGTATTTGAGAGATGAATATAAATTGACTTGTAACGGAATTAGCAAACATGTTTATATTAGCTTTTCCCAGCCCCAAGTTGTAGATTCGTCTTTGTTACAAGTTTTAAACTAAACAAAGAGCCTTGAATGAATTATGTTGTAATCTTGGAAGAGACCAGAGCAGGGAGTGCTTTAAAACCTTGCAACTGTATTATACAATCAATGATGGCATGTAGCCACATTCCCAGCATATGGTATTGGGCAAATCCTGAGCTGGGAGATAGACCCAGGGTTTAAGCTCTGGTCCTATCTCTGATTATCCCGATGGTCCCTAGGTAAGTCCTATTTCTCCAACTGAAATATGAGAATACTCACACTTACTGTATGCAAAGAGGTGGTTGTAAGAATGAAATAATATATGTGAAATTTCTTATAAACGAGACCTTATAGAAGTCTGAAGTGGCATGTCCATTGGGAGCAAAGGGTGATAGAAGAAAAACCTTTCCTATTGGAAGCAGAAGACATGTGCAAAAAGATTCTGTTGTGGGGGATCATTGTGAATTCTGGAAACTGCAAATACATAGTAATGTATTTCTATAGGTTGCTATTGGAAAATTGGCAGAAGTGTCATCACTTAATTTGTTTGATGAATTCTTTTATAATCCAATTATAATTATATCTAATTGTAATTTAAGTTCTCTGTGCCTCAGTTGTTTATCAGTGAAATGAAGGTAATATATATCTTGAGTATTTCACAGGATTGTTGATAGAACTGAATGATTATGTTATGTATCCAAACAGAGTAAGAAACTGTTAATCATAGATAGATTTAAGAGCTACAGCTAATCATAGACATCTTTCCAATTGCTAGTTACATAATTATAGTGAAGTTGTTGAATTGCTATGTAAATTGTAAGACATTTATAATTATAGAAGAGGTTAAATTACAATTTAAGTGCTTTTACATAACTTATTTGATTCACATAATTAAGTTTAGATAAATCAAGTAGTTTTATTATATTGCTATTTCCATTTTATTCCAAGGAGCTTTTAAAAACCATCCAGCCCGACTGTAAAATTGCATAAGAAGGAAAAACTAATTTATTTGTTTATTTCAGAAATTGGTGGTTATAAGAAATAATTTTTTTAACCCAAATTTATGATCAAACTCACCTTCAAGTCCAAGAAAGGAAGTGTTGATATCAAGTTGATTGTGGTCTAAGCTAATTTAGTGGAGACCTGAGTCTAGTTTATTTTTTCTTTTGAAAATAGTATCTATTATTGGGCTTTGTTCAGCAGGTGTGTATCCCCACTTTTTTTTTTTTTTTTTTTTTTTTTTTTTTTTTTTTTTTTTTTTTTTTAGTTTCTAGGCCATCTTCAGTCTAATTTCCCTATTTCATCCTTATCAATTAATTCATTGGCTTATTTAACCACCTTCTAAGAAAAAGGGTTATGTTTAAAAACTCAATTATTTTAATAATTCAAGTTAAATGAAAAGATAATTATACTTCATTATTTATATCCATTTCTTGTTTAGCTAAACTAGCACTATCATGCAAATAAATATGGTATTTACGTAAAGCACATAACTAGCTATTTAGTTTTCTATTTTTAATCTATTAGACTGGAGCTTTCATCTAATGTATTCTTCAGAGCCATGCTCTAGGATCATATTAGACGTTATAGTAAATTATTTCTTGTAACCAGACCCTCTTGGACACAGTCCAGGACAAACTTGTACTATTCAAAATTCTGTGTTTCACTATAATAGGGAGTGTTACTTGAGGCTCCAATGTAGTCAGTTTGTTTTTACTGTAGTTGTACCAATGTAAACTTAAACAATAAAATCTTTGGATCAATGCTGGACATAAAATATTTTCATATTACACACTAACTGTTCATTTTGCTGCTGTTTGGCTCTTTAAAAATTGACAACCAAATTCAGGAACTGTAATTAGTTTATTAGAAAATATCTTTCTCACAGAAGATCAAATTTCAATGCATCTCAGGTTTTGTGGGAATGGATCTAATATATCAGATATAAGTAGGCTAAAGTTCCTCACTTTTCATTTGACATTGCTATACTTATTTCTCAGAAAATCCATTTTAGTTATATAATATATTAAAATTATGTTGGTAAACTAAGGAAAAGGCAACTTGACCATATTTGTCCTGTAATAGTGATAAACTGACACGTTTTGGGTCCTGCTTACTTGACATTGCAGTGGTAACCAGATTCCTGCAGGTGAAATCTGACAGCCCCTCACCTGGACTTTCTGTCCTGTGGATTTTCTGAAGCCTTTGGAAATAGAAGCACAACCTGAAAGTGTAAAGAAATTAATAACTCATTGAAGCAACCCTTTACTGATAGAACTTGTGGATAAATGCTCCTCTTTTATGTCTACAGCTCCATGGCTCCTAAAAAGGTACTGGGATTGAACCCTGTTTGCCCATAGTGGAGGATGAACTCCAGAATGCACTCTTGCAGTGGTCTTTTTTCCCCTCTGCATTTCCTTCTCCTAATCCCCCACTTCTGTTCTCTGGGATGACTTCCCAAAAAAGAATGTGCATATAATCTGGAGGATTTAGGATCTACTTTCTAGGGAGAACCCAAACTAAGACATAAGGTTAAACCTGAGATTTCCATTTCACTATTTTTAAGTTATTAGTGGAAAACTTAATTTTTGAAAGCTTGTATGTGTGGCTAGGAGTCAGATTAATTGCATGCACTACTCTTAAGTATATTAATGCTGACCCAAAATTGGTTGAACAAGTGCATTTGAGGCTGTTTTTCTGATAGTAGTAATGGTTGGATTTGAAGGAACTCATACACTCTTTTTCACTCCTTCATAAGCAAGAGAATCTTTGTTTTCTGCTTCTCAAACTTTATTGGACATCAGCATAATCTAGAAAATATGTAAGTATGCAGATTCATAGAATCTACCCACCAGAAATTCTAATGTGATACTACATCTAGATGGAGTTCAACAATCTGCCTTTTAAATAGGCATCTTTCAAGTAACTCAGATGGTTCAGAGACTACACTTTGAGAAACATTGCTTCACTATTATAGTAGTAATACTGCTGGATGTAATCCATGACTATGAAGTAAATTAAGACTGATTGACTCCACAGTGACAGAATTAGTGTTATGGTATCATTAATGATATGTTCTAATAAACTGAGCTAACACCACAGACTGAGGAGTCAGATTAAAAAGATAACTCAATTTTTATTTCAGAGTCACTGTGCTCTTCCTTCATAGAAATTTGATTTCATATAGCTTATTTGGCTTTAACATGTACTAAACATATGATTTGTTATGGTATCAAGGAAGTGCTGAGAATTTAATTTACGCTAGATGTGTTTAATGTATACTTACTGGTGGAACTAGAAAAGGTCATTCATCTCAAAGAAGTAAACACTCACATCTTAAAAAGTAAAACTGTGAAAAAAGAGAGTTGATGTTGTCATGCTGGAATGGACTAAACAACTTTTCTTACCGAATGACCTGTAGTCAGGTTCCAGGCCCAGTGTCCAGGTTTCAGGCCTATAGCCAGGTTCCAGTGCTTAGTTTTATATTATAGTTAAAAAACAGTATATTATTTATTTGTTTTAAACTTTTGTCAGACAATTGCTTGGAAAGGAACTAGAGCAGAATTTAACAGGAAAGTAAAATGCGTTGTAGATGGTATTTACATTCTGTTTTCATATTATGGAAAATTGATTACCATATTACTGCTTTCAGAAAAGTGAATGATCCTACCATCTCAGACTATATTTCATCTGCTTTTAGTTAGGAGACCCCTACCCTCAAATTTGGACATATATATGTTAAATGTAAATCTTGTACAGAAGACCTCACCACAGAATTCTCTGAATTGCTTCAAAAAATATTGTGCTGAAAGCTACTTAAAGCTATCCATATTCCTCAATACTTCAAGATTCATCCAGAAACTTAACTGTATTTAAAGTGTTTTTGTGTTGGAAGGAAGTTTTTCTCCTAATGTGAATCATTGTAGAAACTGTAGGCAAAGAACTTTCAAGGTAATAGACTTAAGATAGAACTTTGAAACTAAAAATTCTTGTTCTACCTATAATAATTTATAAGATAATAGTTTTATGATTACTTTTAAGGCTATATATCTGTAACATGGTAAGCCATAAAGTTCTATATTTCCCAGTTTATTTTTTGATGCATAGCAGGTTTGGTTGCAAGTCCAGAAGTATCCAAATTAGGTACAGAGAGTCCCTGACTTGTTTTTTTTAGGCTTTACAGTGGGAAAGCAATACGCATGCAGTAGCAACAGTATTTCAAATTTAGGGCTTTTTTTGGGGCTAGCAATATGTAATACCATAATCTTCTGTGATTCTGGGCAGCAACTTCCAGTCAGCCATGTGATTACAAGGGTAAATAACCAACATTCTACAGTTTGGTATTAGTATTAAATGCATTTTCAATTTATGATACTTTCAACTCTTTATGGCATTATCAGTATATAATCCCATCATAAGTTGAGGAGCAGCTGTATTTATATAGAAACATTAAAAAAAATCTTTGAAATGTGTTACTCCCCTCTTTTCCATTGTTTATAGTAATATTCACTCTAAATCTATGAAAATAAATGCAAGTTAAATAGTAATTTAATGAGTAGTCACATAAGATTAAATTGCTTATGTATCTGATAAAATAGTTAAAAAAATAATGTATAATTAGTGGGCTTATTTTGTGAGTGGTACTTTTGTCTTTAGGTATATACCATCTACATATGAGCTTTTCAATTTAAGAGAAAAACAAAATTCATTTACCATAGATATAAATTCAGATTGTATTATCAGCACACAACTTATCTGTATAGCAATTAAACATTTTTTAAGAAATGAAATTTGATTGCAAGAGCTCAATAAGATTAGTTTGTGTTATAAGTGCATCTAGTTGTTGGTTCTAATATTAAATCATTATCTATTTCCTGTTCTTAGGTCTCAGAATGTCTTGTTACACTATTCTGAATGCCATTCTGATTAGTGCTATCCATTTCATAAATACCTTGCATGTGAACTTTGTTTATTAGCTCCATTTCCTAATCAATAAACGTGTCTGAGGCTAATTTAATATTATTTTTAGAAAATGTTAAATGTTAATTTACTACACCCAAAATATTTTGGACTCATTCTCCCTATCATTTACTATCAGGGAAATGCAGTGCAATTTAATATTGACATATAATAAATTTAATTTGAAAATGGACCTTTTGAAGGAAAAAAACATATTCTAGAGTCCTGAAGAAATAATTCAACTGATAGTAGAAAGCACAACCCTTAGACCTTATAGAACTCCTTGGACAACTAATTTGATGTCATATAAGATAATAGATATAAAATGCCTTTGAAAAACTCAGATACTAGGCACAGGTAAGGTGTAATTAGGTTTATCTATGTCAGAGTTCTTTACTATAGATTATGGAAATTCAAATTTTTAAAAATTATTTACACCTTTTAATTACCTTCATATATTGCTCTCAAAACATGTTTTGGATTTGATTATATTGGTTCTAATTTTTTAATTTAATAAAGTTAAAATGTTTTTCACTATTAAATCTTAATGTTTTCCAAGGTTGCTGATTTAATTTTTATGTCTCTGACAAAAAATATATATACTTTTTTTTAGTTCAGCATTGACTTCTCTTACTCAGGCTTTTTGTTGAAATTTTTAATATATTTTATTAATAGGGTGGAAATAATATTGACATTTGATGCACCTACTATGTTCTAGGAACTGTATTAGGTGTTTTACAAACAATACATCATGTAATCCTTCCAACAACTCTTAGAGAATGGTATTAGTTTCCTTAATTTATGGTGCAAAGAGAACTCAGAGGGTTCAATAATTTCCAAGGGTAAACTAGTTTATAGCAGTCAGTATTCAAATCCATTTCAGTTTGACTCAAAAGTAAACATTACCCTTTCAACATACTACTTTTTCTCTTGCCTGTAAAGATAAACAAATGGAAATGATTATTTTCTACAGTCCACTTGGATTAAACTAAATTTACCAAACTTAGAAGCTTTCCTCAGGTAAGATTTTCCCTGTGAAAATATAAGGAGGTTAGGAAAATTAACGTTTGGTTCTAAGAATCAGAGTTGAAATTTTGAACCTTTGCTTCTCAAGCTTTCTATAATCAATCACATTCCCATGGAATTCCTCAAGTTGAAACAATTTGAAGCATTTTTGAGCACTTGTGTATAAAGCATTGTAATAAGAGTTCATCCCTTAAATAAGTTCTATCACCTTTAACATGGGTTTTGAATTCTGCAGTTCTGGCCTTCATAACTTACTGAAAATTTCCTGATAGTCCTAACAAACTTTTGATGCCTTTCTGGAAAAATCCTAAACTATATCCACATAATAGTGACTAAAATAATACAAGTACACACACACACACACACGTATATATCCACTCTAAGAAAATTAACTGTTGAGATACTTTAACGCAACATTAAGTCAGAAAATGACAGCAGGACCCACATATATGAAGAAATGTGAGTCACTCTTACCAGTTTGATAAAAATTTTATAATGGTATTAAAAGATTAGGGTTCAAAATGATGGGTACCTTCATTAGCAGTGGCAACTTCATAAATACAGCCACTATGCCAAAAAAGTTTGGGAGCAATAATGATATAGATTAAAATATAAAAGCAAATAATTTCTTAGTTCAGCAAAGACTCATTAACATAACAACACAATTGTATCTTTTTACAAATCCTTTCAAAAATACAGATTAATTTCATATAGCATTCAGAAGAGTCCATGTGGGGCAGTGGAAAAACTATTTGTATGGGATGGTATTCAGGGAAGTGAAATGTCCAAACTTACATTGTGTAATAGTGATTAGCTACATTTGGGGGCTTCTCATTCAACTCAAACATGAGGAATTGGATTCATTTAAGAGTTTCAGCTCAAAAATGTTACGGTTCTGTGTTTTTGATAGGGAACACATGAAGATATTCAGGAAGGTAAGAGGTTACTGTTGTTAAGAAAGCTAGCATTGTTGACAAAAAGTCATTGTACAAAAATATGGCTAGAAATAAAGACTCAGGCATACATCTACAACTTGTGTTAAAGAATAAAAAGATTTTTAAATGAGTAGAACAGTTTTTGTCCTGGGCCCTAAGATAACATAGGGCTATATAAAACACACACACACACACACACACGCACACACACACGCATAGATTCCTAATTTGATAAAGTTATGTGGCCTTAATTTTAATCAAAACATCACAGTGCATCAACATTTTAAAGGAATATATTTATGAAAAATACATAGAAGTCATTTAATAGGACATTCACATATTTGAAAGTTAAAATCCTACTAAATGAAAATTGTGGAATCCTCCAAAATGTAGAGTTAGGTTTAAATATGACCTGTAAGTCTTTTATGAAAAGATGTCTAGTTCCCAAATAGCTTTTCTCAAAACCATAAACATAAAAAATTAAAAAATTACAATCCTAAATTATTTTCAAACAGTAAACCCTATATTTAAACACTATTTGGTTTAAAACATTTATGTTACTATATATAATAGATTTACTAGAAACATTAAAAGAATAGACTATTGATAATATCTTGCCTGAAAACTATTGAAAAGCAAAAAATTCAACCAACTAAAAATTTTGAACCACATCCACTACCCCCAAATTGTCACAATACAGTTTATGCTGAAAAAAAAAATTTTTTTTTTTTTTTGGTTTGCTGAATCAGCACATTCCTTTTGCAGATTCAACAGTACATGACTTTTTAGAGGTCTAGCTGAATTATCAGAAGTTTTATGCAGAATTGCCTCGGAGAGTAGGACTAAAAAGCATCCGAAGGATTTCCTTGCAAGGGAAAAATGAAATCTCATCTGAATATTTATTCTTTATGAACATCCTAAAGGAACCCTTATAGCTTTTGAGTTTGAACATTATAACAAAATGAGAATTCTAGGGTCAATGAAGAGAATGCATCAGTCTTGCTATACTCAAGACAAAGTCATATTAAGATGGCCACAGATAGTTCTTGATAGAATATTCAGTGTAAATTTGTTTAAGGAGTTATTTTTTTAAAAGATTTTATTGATTATTTTTAGAGAGAAGGGCAAGGAGGGAGGAAGAAAGAGAAACATCAATATATGGTTGCTTTTCACCTGCTTCCAGCTGGGGACTTGGCTTGCAACCTGTTTAAGTGCCCTGACTGGGGAATCGAACCAGCGACCTTTGGGGGTTTGCAGGCTGGTGCCTATCCACTGAGCCACCAGCCAGGGCATTAAAAAATTATTTTATTGTCCAGATTAATTCATATGTCAACTGTTATGTTAAACACTAGAAGATTAGTGCATTTAATTCTATCTAATATTAAGAGGGTAGTTTGGTATTCCAAAATAAATCTAAAGAGATTGGTAACTTTCATTTTAAATAATACAGATTTCTAAAATAAATTAATTGGATCCATAAAGCATGTAAAATAATTAATTTTAAATGTAAAGGAAAACAGACCCAAATTTTCTTTAACCCCAAAAGTTTTCCAGGTGTAGTGAGGCATGACAAAAATCTATCTTCATTCCTTTCTGTTCAGCTCAGTAAGTGCTTTTGAACTCCAATAGTTAATCAGTTACCAGATTCCACATCTTTGTTTTTCACACTCCTCAATTCTTGCTGTGAATTGTTCCTCTTAATGTTGTTAGGATCACCAAGGAGGCCAACATCTTTTTTTTTTTTTACACTTTAAAAAAGCAATTATTATTTCATCCACAATTAGATGTGCCATTTAAAATTGTTACCGCATAGCAATAGCCTATAAAACATAATAGTGTATTATCATAGAAGTTGATGGCTTAAGAGGAATCATTAATAGATAAAATACATTTAGCAAAATTATTCAACTCAGCTTTTTAAATGGCTGAAGCCATGTCCAGCTTACAAAAAAGTATAGCAAAAGTATATTATATACCAAATAACCTTTATCCAAACAAATCAGTGAACATACATGCAAGTGTTATAAAACCGTACCTACCAGCTTTATGTAAAAGGTATAATGCAGGTATTATCATGTTAGATATAGTCTTACACATCATTTAAGTTAAGCTTCCAAAAGTGTAGAGAAAATTGAGAAAGAGTTTTAAAATGTATTAACTTACCCTTAAGTTTATTTGGAAAACCTCTGCTCTTGGTCAAAAGCAGAAGGTGTTTCACTGCTGACTTTCCCTGGAGCTATGAACTTAAACAGTAACTCAACGGAAGACACCTCTCTGGACCACGCTGCAGTCTGCTAGACACAGCTGCTATGTGGAAGAGTTTTGCTGCATCTAAGCTATATACAGTGTGCAATGGATAACCTAATATGCCTTTCATTTAACTGGCTGGGCAGGTTTCTACAGTCCGAGAAACATGGAATCAAACCAGAATATGTTGGCATAACAGGCCAGTCAAACCGGTTTTTCTGTGGATCCAGAACCTGTCTAACCAGTCTGCATCAAAGGCTAGCCAAACAAGCCTGCAGCGGCTCAGCTCTGCTAAGCTTGTACAGGGTGACTTATCCCCACCTGCCGACAGCTCCCAACAAAATGCTCAGAATGTTGTAGCCTCCGGCAAAATAATTCCAGTTCCAGTGGGAGGGGTAGATCTGTGGCAGGTATAGCAAAGCCCATTGTTATAGACCTCTCATTGTAGATACTTGAGTATCTATCATCAGAGGTTAGTAATCCTTTTAAAAATATACTTCAGGCTCTCTGCAGACTAAAGCCTTTAGAGAGATTGTCTACAATAATGAGTAATCCATAATGCCTGACTTTTTCCACCGGTCCACTTGGCTCCAGTCTAGCTTAGCCTTGGAAGGGGAGGTTGATGTTCCCACAAAAGTAGTGGCTCTGAGAGGTAGAAGGAAGGGTTTGTAGGGGGAAGGAAACAAGGTGGAAGTTGACTAAACATTTGCCTGGGTGTGTTATCTTCATTGTACTTAAATGATTCTCATACCATTTCAGTCTTAAATTGGAAAAACTATTTCTATATACTAGGGCAACTTGGAGAGGTTTTACTTGGAATATCCAATAGTTGAACATAAAGTACCAATACCTACTTTATGTAGATATTAGGTGCCAGGAACTATCAGGTACAGGGTTGCAATGGTGAAAAAGAGTTTAGTAAGAGATGGGAGAAACGTTCAGGTTCTCAGTTAAGTATGTCTAGTAATCTTTTGGAAGAAAGAAGTTAGCAGCACAAGGTCACATATTTTTAATCCTCACCTGAAGCTATGTTAAAGAGAGGAAGGTGGGAGGGCGAAGGGAGGGAGAACCGTGCAGGGGGGAGGGGGTGGGGGTGGGGGGATACCAATTTGTTGCCTCTCCTAGACCAGGAATCAAACCTGAAACCTAGGTATGTGCCGAACTAGAATCAAACCAGCAACCTCTTGGTGTATGGGGACTATGCTCCAACCCACTGAGCCATGTGGTTAGGGCCCAAGATCACATTTTGACAGAAATTGGTTTATATTAAAAGATATCATGTGAGATCTGTCCTTACTCTCATAATTCTTGAACATTTAGAAACAGTTTTTTTTCTCCCTACTGATGTAGTAGTGATTCTCAAACTTTCCTGCTAACATATCCAATACTGATTAAGAACACAAGTTCTTGAGCCCCACCTCCAGAGATTCTGATTCAGTAGGTTTGGATGTTACCAAGCACATACAGTGATATGCAGCAATTGTTGCAGAGACCATATCAATGTCCAGCCTTTTTTATATTTTTGTACCTAATTAAATAGGATACATATTAATCAAAAATTACAATATTTATTTTTGTAAATCCAGTGTCTAGAACACTGAAACTTAGAAAGTATTTAATAAATGTTGATTAAATAAATAAATACTCAGTGCTAGGACTTGCTAGATCTAAGGGAAAATCATGACTAGTAACTATTATGTGAATCAACTACTATAATTATAATAACTGAGGTAGGAGCACAGAAAAGGGAGCAAGTATGACTACGGTTAAGACTTCACAAACGGGAGGGTTTTAGAGACTTTCCTTTCTTCACCATAATCAGAGATTGCTATAGTCAATCCCTGAGGGGACAATAAAAAGAATGCCTTTGATTTGATTCAGAAATAAAAGTTTTAAGTACTTGAGGACACCATGACCTGAAAACTTAGTAATAAGGTTATTTTCTGGAACAGGGCTCAGCAAATTTTTCCACAAGAACAAGAGAGTAAGTATTTTAGGGTTTGTGGGCCAGATTGAACTCTAATGTGGTGGCATAAAAACAGATATAAATAATAGTCAATGAATGGGTATGGATGCATTCCAATAAAAATAAAATGAGGTGACAGGCTAGATTTCACCAATAGACCATAGTTTGTTGACCCCCTACTCTAGAATGAAATTTGTGAAGATTAACAAGATTGCATAATCGCTTAGGAAAATGGCTTGGGAGTCAAGAAGACTTGGCTTCAATCCTAGTTCTGTTTCATATTAGTTTTGTCATCTGAATCAGGCATTCATTTTTTTTTAATAAAATGTGGAAGAAAGTAAGTGTGGCTACTCCCTATAGTTATTGCAAGATTCAAACAATTTGATTCACTTGAGGCTTTACTAAAAGATCTGGTTTTCAGTAAGGACCCAATAAAATGTCAGCTAAAAATAAAACTAATTTAACATAGGTGTTGATATCCATTAATTCTTAAAACTTGACTAATATGACAGTAAAGAAATGAAACAACATGACCTCTTTTTTTAAAAAAAAAGTCTTATTTATATATTTTTAGAGAGAAAGGAAGGTAGGGAGAAAGGGAGAGGAACACCTATGGTTGCCTTTCATATACGTACATCCCAACCAGGCCCAAATGCACAACCCAGGCATGTGCCACACTTGGGAATTGAACTAGAACAATGCCCAACCAACTGAGCCACACCAGTCAGGGCAGCATGAACTCTTAAGGATCAAAAAGAATTAGATGGCCCTGCCTGGTGTGGCTCAGAGGATTGGCACCAGCCTGTGGACCCAATAGTCGCTGGTTCGATTCCCAGTCAGGGTGCATAACTAAGTTGCAAGTCAGGTCTCCAGCCAGGTCCATAGCTAGAGGCAGGTGAAAGGCAACCATACATTGATGTTTCTCTCCCTTTCTTCCTCCCTCCTTGCCCTTCTTTCTAAAAGTAATGAATAAAATCTTGGGGAAAAAAATAGAATGAGAGAGAGAGCAGAGAAATTTTGGAAAAAGGAATGAGGATGAGTGCTGACTAATTTATCAGAATAAAGAAAGAAGTAGTGTACTTGTACTAATAAAAGCAAGTCTATCTTTGCTGTGGAAACAGAAAACCAAGAATTGAAGGTGCAAGGTACATTTAAATACTTTTGGCAACTTGGCAGCTTATTAAGTAGGAGGATTTGTTGACCGAAGATATGTAGGACTTGTTGATTCATTCTGGAAGAGATTGTTTCAGGTTGGTTCTGAACTTGAAAATACCAGGCAGAGCTAAGGGTGAATGGTCAAGTACCACACTGAAAGCAATGAAACTGTATTAGTTTCCTATGGGTGCGATAACAAATTATCAAAGATTTGATGGTTTAAAAGAATACAAATTTAATATTTTATAGTGCTGGGGGCTGGAAGTCCAACATGGGTCTCAGCAGCTGTAATTAAGGTAGCAGCAGGGTTGAGCTCCATTCTGGAGTCTCTGGGGGAGATTATGTTTTATTGTCTTTTCTAGTTTCTAGAGGCCGCTACATTTTTTGGCTTATGGCCCCCTTCCATTTTCAAAGCCAGCAATGACTTGTCAAGCCGTTCTCACATTGCATCATTCTGACATGGACTCTGCTGCCTCCCTCTTCCGTATTTAAGTCCAACTCTATGATAGATACAAGATAATCTCCCCATATTAAGGTCAGCTAATTATCAATCTTAATGCCATCTGCAGCCTTACTTTTCTTCATGTAACATGACATATTCACAGGTTCCTAAGATTAGAATGTGGGCATCTTTAAGAGATCATTGTTCTGCCTACCACGGAAATTAAGTCAGAGTCTCTCTATTGAATTGTGAGATGCCCAGGTCCATTTCTCTGTGTGGTTTCTGAATGCTAGTAACCTGGTTCATATTCGTTATGCAGAAAGCAGGAAACTGGAGAATTTCTCTCTAAAAAAATCTCAAAGCTTTCAGCACCCTAATGTAATGGTTGTTAACTAGGAATGAGTCTGCCCACAGGGGCCGTTTGGCAATGTCTAGGAAAATTCTTGATTGTAAACAGCTGGGGAGGGTGGAAGTGAGGGAGAGGTGTGCTAATAATTTCTAGTGCAAAAGATCAGGAATGTAACTAACCATCTCAAAATGCCCAGGACACACATCCTCCCCTCTCCGTGCCCCCTCCCAAATAATCATTCAATTCCAAATGTCATTAGTACCAAAGATGGGAAACCCTAGTCTAATATTAAGCCTACCAGCCAACATCACACTAATATAAATAAATAAATCCCATCTAGGCACACAGAGTTTCAAATCAGCATTTTCATGCTTCATTCTAAGATCTGGAGAATATTTAATATGAAAGAGACAAAAAATAAACCAATGGATGAAAAGAAAGAACAGAAAACAATCATAAGGAGCAGAATAATAATAAACTCCACTTATGCTAATATCTTCAGAGAAACAGAAGATACTAATGACTACGTAAAACAGGAACCGAAGGCTGAAAGGAACTTTAAAGATAAAGGTGGTGCCTCCGACATTAACCGGGAGGTTGTAGGCCTGGCGATGCTGCAGGACCTCCACCTTCACCCTTACCGTTGTCATCGTCGGTGCTCTGTTCTTCGAGTGCGCCTTCAACTAAGGCACAGATGCCATCTCCAAACACATCAACCAAGGGAAGCTGTGGAAACACATCAAGCACAAGTGTGAGAACTCGTTACTAGGAGCTACCATCAAAGCCAGAAGGACCAGGTCCACCCACATGCTATTTACCCAGAGCCAGGGCCTCAGCCTGAGATGGTGTTCTGGTCACTCCTCATGGGCCACTTTTAGCTGTTGTAATGAAATGACATCACCTGACAGACTCTTTAATCTCTGCTATGTATTTAGTCAGAGTGATCACAATTAAATGTAAATGATCCTTGAAAAAAAATTGGAGAATAAAAATGATACTGGGAAGTAAAAATATGATAGCAATATGACAGCAGAAATAAAGTCAGCATGAGCTGGAAAGTAAAGTTGAGGAATTCTACCAGAATGTAAAATTAATAAACTGCAGAAGGATGTGCTACAAAATAAGAGTAAATTAAGAAATCTGAAAACATGGAATCTAGAAGAAGTACGCATATCTCCACTTCTCTTACCTTAAAATTTAACATAACCACCAGTCTCAAGAGCACAGCACGATGTGGGGTTATTGCAACACCAGTAAGTTATGAAGACTCTGTGATTTTTACTTCAAAATCACATTGCCCATGACTGAGGGAAGGAAAGAGAAAGAGGGAGGGCAAAAGGAGAGCGGAAGAAAGAGAGAGGTGGTAGGGATGGTAGGGAGAGATGGAGCTAGGAAGGAGTGGTTAGTTTCGGTATTAAATTTACGTTTAAAAGATTTTTTTAAATGCAGGTGTTAAATTCACTCACCAAGGGTTAATGTTCAAAGATCGTAAAACGAGGAAGGTGATCAGACTGTTACAAGTACTGACTTGCACCTGCAGAAAGTGTGCACATTTGTATCTGCTGATATTCAAAAGTAAAGGTTTGCAACATACTATTTCACAGCTAATGAAACCTGATCACTATGAAATTTAGAGCATGTTTTACCTGAATGAGCTTGCCTCGGATACTCTTAGGGTATGCAAACATGGATTAGTAATTTATTTAACATCCTAGGCCTCACTTGCTTCATTTACTAAATGAGGGAGTTTAATTAGACATATCCTAAATATCTGTTGCTCAATACTTTTATTCTAAAGTTCTTTTGTGCAAGAGAACAATTTAAAAAAATAGATCGATCAAAGAGGCATTTTATAGAGGAGCAATTTTAAAATGCAAGCTAATTTTAAGTTGTGTCTTCCTAAAGCTGATGCTGACAATCAGGGTGAAAGTGATTTATTAGAAATTTGCTCTAATATGAAACCAGTAATGGAGTCAGAAAGGCAGGACTAAGAAAGAAGAATAAGAAAAGCAGGGTATGAGTTCAGTATTATCCTGGTCCCAGAGAGCTCCAGAGCATAAATTACAAAGAAAGAGTTTATCCTACTTAGAGGCAAAGGAACTAGGCTTTCATATTTCTGAACCAGTTACTGGCTACTGGCTACTCCAGGGAGTGTCAACTTCCAAGCACTTGCAGCTCCTCAAGAGAAGTGACTCTAGCAACCCAGCAATATTTCTTTGAAGAAGGTTGCAGGCACTGTAACATTAAGAGTGAAGTATGCTTCCAGCCTAGATGGAGTTATAAAAATCAGATTTCCCTTTCTACCTGAAAAAACAACAGGGACAAAATGTATAAAACAGTAGTTTTCAAGACATTGTGCATCAGTTAACAACAGCTATCTCTTTAAGAGAGAGTAAACAAGGTGCGCCCCTGCAATTACCTCAGTGTCCTGCCTAAAGAGTTTGCAGGCGTGGTGAAGAGAGGAGTTTAGTGGTCTCATGGAGATTGTCAGGTTGGATAAAAATGCAAAATCCAACTCTTGTGCTGCCTTTAATAGCATACTTTAAATATAAAATCCCATATAGGTTAAAAGTAAAAGGATCGAAAAGATATACCATGATAACAGTAATCAAAAGAAATCCGGAGTGGCTATATTGATATTTGACAAAATAGATATTAAATAAGAGAATATTGCTAAGGATAAAAAGTCATTTTAAAATGATAAAGGGGTTTATGTATCTAATCATATGTGAATCAAAGCTAATAGAACTGAAAAGAGAACAGAACAAATTCATAAATATATTTTAAGAATGTATCTGGAGATTTCAACACCCCTTTCTCTACAATACTGTAGAAGACTTAACACAATCTACTTGACATAATTGACATTTGTAGATTCCTTGGCCTAAAAACAACTGAATGCACATTTTCTTAAAGGGTAAAGGAACCCTAGCTGGTGGCTTAGTGGATAGGCACAGGCTGTGAACCAAAAGGTTCGATTCCCAGTCAGGACACATAACCAGATTGCAAGCCAGGTCTTCATCTAAGTCCGTAGCTGAAGGCAGATGAAAGGCAACCATACATTGATGTTTCTCTTCCTTTCTGTCTCTCTCCCTTCCCCTCTGTCTGGAAGCAATAAAAAATCTTTATATATATATGTATTTTTTTTTTAAGTGTAAAGGGACATTTACCAAGTTAGACCATATTCTGGTTCCTAAAAAAATATCAAATTTAAACATATTTGAGTCATACAAAGTATGTCTTCTATTGACAATATAATTAAATTACAGGTCAATAAATAATATGTGGAAAATCCCCTAATATTGGTAAACTGAATTATACATTTGTAAACATGATGAAATAAAATGAGAAATTAGGAAGTATTTTGAAGTAAATGATGAAAATACGACATACTAAGATTTATATTTAAGTTCGGAATGCTCTAACATTGTAATGCTGGTGGGTAAATCACTTAAACTAGTAAGACAGTTAAAAGACAAAAGTATTAAAATTACTATAACAATTTGTTAATGGATGCAGAAGGTAAAAAGATGTAAATTGTAAAATCAAAATAAAAATGTTGGTTGAGGGAGAAAAAAATGTGGAGCTTTAGTATGAGTTTGAAGTTAAGTTGTGAACAGCTTAAAGCAGGCTATTATAACTATAAGATGTTTTATGTAAGCCTCATGGTAACTGCAAATCAAAACACCGATAATAGATACATAAAAGGTTAAGAGAAAGGAATCTAAGCATACCACTACACAAATCACCAAATCATAAAGGAAGTTAAGAGAGGATGTAACAAAGTAATTATAAAATAGTCAGAAAACTAATAACAAAATGACAAAAGTGAGTCCACACTTGTTAAAATTACTTTAACTGTAAATGGACTAAAGTTTCCAATTAAAAGATACAGAATAAGTGAATAAAAAAAGATAAAAATAAGACCCAAATATGTGCTGCCTACAGGAGATTTACCTTAGTTTTAAGGACACACAAATACACTGAAAGTGAAAGGGTAGAAAAGATATTTTATGCAAATGAAAAGCAAAAGAAAGCAGGAATTGCTATACTTAGAAAAAATAGACTTTAAGGTAAAAACTAGAGATAAAAAAAAAAGTCATTATGTAATGATAAAGGGGTCAATTCATCAAGAGGATATAACAACTGTAAAAAATTATGGCCCAACATTGGAGAACCTAAATAAATAATGCAAATAATAGATCTGAAGGGAGAGAGTGCAATATAATAATAGTAGGGGACTTAATACTTATATAGTCAATAAGTTTATGACAAAAGAAGCTAAGAATGTAAAATGGAGAAAGGGTAGTCTCTTTAATAAACGGTGTGAAAGAATGAAATTGGACCACTGTCTTATACCACACATAAAAACCAACTCAAAATAGATTAAAGACTTGAAAGTAAGGCCTAAAACCATATCACTTCTAGAAGACAACATAGGCAGTAAGCTGCTTGACATTGATACTGCTGATGATTATTTTGGATTTGATATCAAAAGCAAAGTCAACAAAACAAGAGAAAAACAAATGGGATTGTAAGAAAATATTTGGTAATTGTGTGTGGTGATGGGTGTTGACTAGACTTATTGTGGTGATCATTTCACAATATATACATGTATCAAGTCATTATGCTGCATACCTGAAACCAATAAAATATTACATGTCAGTTATGTCTTAACTAAAAAACTCAATGAGGTCAGAGCCTATCACTGCTTTTTTCCCCCTACTATAGTTCTTTTTCTTTCTTTCTTTTTCTTTTTCTTTTTTTTTTTTACTTTCCTTTGGTCTTTATAGTAATTCCCCACTAACTGAGGACATCTGAACACAGTACATCCCTTGCATACAAATACAGTCCAACAGAGATGAATTAATTATTTAAATATATGAGGGTCTCTTGGGCAAAGAAGAGTCACCAGTCTATTTATTTATTTATTTTTTCTATTTTCCTCTGGAAAGAAAGAGAAGAAATCCACACACTAGTCTAAAAAATGTAGGTCAGTTATTTGGCACTTGTACCATGATAGACACTTCCAAAGGAGAATATGAAAACATCTCTTCTGGAGAACTATAAAAATAGTCTTCTGTCTATCAAGGGGTGGTTTCCATGAGATACTGCCTGAAGGCACAGTGGCTCCCAACCACGGTTCCATAGACTTATCAGGTCCCTTAGGAAGTTTTCACTGTCATGTACATACAGAATGTGGAAAATAAAGACATTGGTGTCTCTGTCTCTTTTTCTCTCGCCCACTTTCTTTCTCTTTCTCTCTGAGCATCAGTATTAGATTGCTTACTATTATTTCTAAAGACCCCACTATACTTCTAACACCTTGCATAGGGTTTGCCTGGCATAAAGTCAGCATCAGTACATATACATTACATGAATGAAACCAAACTCAATTTGACTTTGGTGACCTTGGAAATTTTATTCTTTTCTTTAAGCATTTGTTTCCCTGTCTGTAAAATGAGGTCTATGGGCTAGATACTCTCCAGGGTCCTTTTTAGTTCTGAAAGTTTTTGGTTCACTTTTCTTAACCTCAGTCCCACTCCCAATAACATTCCTCACCAATGGAAAAAATAGTAAGCTACCTCAATACCCTGCTTCCAGCAATGAATACATCATCAGACAAGGGAACATTTGGACTATGCACATTTGTCCGGATGGACCTAACAAATATATCCAGAATATTCCATCTATATTAGACTGGATGTACTTAACAAAAATACATAGGATATTCCACCCAGCAGAGAATACACATTATTTTCAAGTGCACATGAACATTTTTCAGGATAGGTCATGGGTAAGTCACAAAATAAACCTTAGAAAATGTAAGAAGATTGAAATAACACTACCTTTTCTGATCACAATGGTATGAAACTAGATATCAATAACAGGAAATAAGATACAAAATTCACAAATGTGTGGAAATTTAGTAACACACCCTTAACAACCAGTGGATCAAAGAAGAAATCAAAGGGAAATTAAAAAATCATAAAACAAATGAAAATGGAAATGTAGCATACCAACACTTACAAGATGCAGCAAAATCAGTTCTAAAGGGAAAGTTTATATGATAAATGCCCACATTACAAAACCTAACTTTTTAAATAACCTAATTTTTTCATTTCAAGAAACTAGAAAAAATTGTGCTCACTTCAGCAGTACATATACTAAAATTGGAACAATACAGAGAAGATTAGCATGGCCCCAGAGCAAGGATGACACACAAATTCATGAAGCGTTCTATATTTTTAACAATTTGTAAAATTTTAAAAAAGTCCAAAATTAGTAGAAAGAAGGAATAACAAAGATCAGAGCAGAAATAAATAGAAACTAAAAAGATAAAAAGATCACTGTAATAAACTGTTTCTTTGAAGACTGAAAAATTTATAAACCTTTAGCTAGACTAGAAAAAGAAGACTCAAAATAAGAAATGAAAGAGGATATACTTAACACAGAAATATTAAGGATCATAATAAACTACTATGAACAACCATATACCAACAAAACATATAACCTAGAAGAAATGGACAAATTCTTAGAAACATACAATCTATCAAGGCTGATTCATGAAGAAATAGAAAATCTGAATAGATCAATTACTAGTAAGGTAATTGACTCCATAATCAAAAACCACCCAACAAAGAAGAGTCATGGCTTTTGACTGTGTGGCTTCAACAGAGAATTCTACCAAACACTGAAAGAAGAATTAATATCTATCATTCTTTAATTCTTCTACAAAATTGGAGAGGAAGGAATACTTTCAAATTCATTTTTTTTAGGCCAGCATTACCTTGATATAAAAGCCAGAAATGATACTACAAGAAAAGTAAATTATAAGCCAATATCCCTGAGGAACATAGATGCTGAAATCCTCAAAAAAATTTTAGCAAACAATTAAGTAGTACATTAAAAGATTTATACACCATGATCAAGTAGGATTTATTCTTGGGATGCAAGGATAGTTTAACATATGCAAATCAATAAATGTAATACACCGCATAAACAAAATGAAATATAAAAATCATACGATCATCTCAATAGATATAGAAAAGGCATTTGACAATATTCAACAACCTTTCTCAATAAAAACTCTCATAAAATTAAGTATAAAAAGAATGTACCTCAAAATAAAAATGGTTCTATATGGCAAACCCCATATACTCAATGGTGAAAAGCAAAAAGGTTAAGGAATAAGATAAGGGTGCCCACTCTTATCACTTTCATTCAAGATAGTACTGGAAGTCCTAGCCAGAGCAATTAGGCAATAAATAAATAAAGAAAGAAAATAAAAAAGTAAAAAGAAAAAGAAAGAAATAAAAGGCATCAAAATCAGAAAGAAGTAAAATTGTCTGCAGATGGTATGATATATATAGAAAACCTTAAAGTACCCACAAAAAAAGATGTTAACTAATAAATTAATTCAGTAAAGTTTCAGGATATAAAATTAATATATAAAAGTCAGTTGCATTTTTATACTCTAACAGAAAACCAAAAGAAATACAAATTAATAAAATAAAATTAATAAAATAATCTCATTTACAATTGCATCAAAAGAATAAAACATTCAGGAATAAATTTAACCAAGGAGATCAAAGGTGTGTGCACTAAAAAGTATAAAACATGGATGAAAGAAATTGAAGAAGACACAAAAACCAAGTACATGAAAAGATATCCTATGTTCATGGATAGGAAAACTAATATTGTTAAAATGTTCATAGTACCCAAAGTGATCTACAGATTCAGTGCAATTTCTATCAACATTTCAATGGCATTTTTTCACAGAAATAGAACAAGCAATTCTAAAATTTATGTGGGGTGACAAAAGACCCCATGTTGTCAAAGCAATCTTGAGATAGAACAAAGTAGAGGGTCACATATGCTGTGATGTAAAACTATATTACAAAGCTATGGTAATTGAAACAGTATGTTATCAGCATAAAAACAGACATGTAGATCAATGAAAGTCAATAGGGAGAGCCCAGAAATAAACCTATGTATAATGGCCAATTAATTTTCTACAGAGGAGTTGAGAATATACAATATGGAAAGGATAGTTTCAGTAAGTTGTACTGGGAAATCTGGACAGCCACATTCAAAAGAATGAAAAAGAACCTATACCTTAAACCATGTACAAAAATCAACCCAAGATGTATTGAAGACTTAAACAAAAGGCCTAATACTGTAAAATTCCTAGAAGAACAAATGAGACAGCTCCTTGACATTGGTCTTGGCAATGGTTTTTTAGATTTGACACCAAAAGAAAGGCAACAAAAGCAAAATAAAGCAGGACAACATTAAACTAAAGACCTGCACAGCAAAGAAAACCATCACCAAAATGAAAAGGAAACTTATATAATGAGAGAAAACATTTGCAAACCACATATGTGATAAGTGGTTAACATACAAAATATCAAAGGAACTCATACAACCCATAGCGAAAAAAAAAGACATACAAATAACAAACAGGTACATGAAAAAAAATTCAACATCATTAATCATAACAGAAATGCTAATCAAAATCAGTGAGATATTACCTCTTCCCTGTTAGGATGGCTATTATCAAAAAGATAATAGGTAAAAACTGACTGTGATATGGAGAAAAGGAAACCCCTGTACACAGTTAGTGGGACAGTAAGCTGAAACAGTCAATATGGGAAGCAGTACAAAAGTTCCTCAATAAATTAGAATTTGAACTACAATATGATCCAGCAATCCTACTTTTGGATATGTATATCCAAAGGAAAACAAATCATATCTCAAAGATATATTTATTATCCCATGTTCACTGCAGTATATTCAAAATAGGCAAGGTATGAAAACAACCTGTGTTCACCAATGAACAAATGGATAAAGAAAATGTGATTATTAATATATAGCTACAGGGTGCATGTGATAAATTGGCAACAATGTTGCACCTCCTTATTTCATGTGCTTCTTATTAATTTTTTAAAAACTATGTTTCTCAGGTTTTGTTTCAGATATAAAGTATTAAATTCTGAGAGCAACCATCATGTCAAAGGAATATGATATTAGATCAACCATAATTTCTGCTAAGGAAATTGTGGACTTCAATAACATCCCTTTACGTACAGTTTACATGTGAAGAAGGTGTATGATGCTGATCCTGATGTCACCACAACAAGGAAAATGCATAAGGTATGCAAGGATCACACGAGTCCAGATATTAGACACAGAATCCAGGAGATCATCAGTGAAAATCCAGGAAAGTCAATGCGCTCCACAGCAAGAGAACTGCAGATGTCAGATGCAACAGTTTGCAAGATTATTGCTGAAGATATCAGATACAGATTATATTTAGAAGAGGCCAGTTTATGACACAGCAGACAAAGGAAAGGCTTTTTGAAAAAGCAAAAACAAAACAAAACAAAAAAACCAAAAAAAACCTGCTAACAAAATTGAACCCCCCACCCCCCCAAAAAAACCTGATTTTCTTCTCCTATGAAAATAATTCTCAGCAGGATCAAATAGTCAACAAAAGAAACAACAGGTGGCTCTGTGAGAAGCTTAATGAAGTTGCAATTGTCATGAAAATAAAATTTCCTGCTACAGTGATGGTGTTAGGTGCTGTCAGCAATGAAGGAGACATCATGACCCCGTGTTTTTTCCCACAAGGCCTGAAGGTGGCTGCTGATGCTTACCCTGACATTTTGAGAGAAGTAGTTGTACCATGGATAAAGCAAGTTGCAAATGGACATCATTTTCTCTTCCAACAAGATGGTGCACCAGCACATAACACCAAAAGTTGCAAGAATTTCTCAGTGTCAGTGTTCCTGAATTCTGGTCAAAGAAAATCTGGCCACCTAGTCCACCAGATGCAAATCCTTTGGACTATTATGTATGGAGCATTTGTGAGAGAGAAGTTAATAAACAACCTCATTCCAATAAAGAGGCTGTTAAAGCTAAGACTGAAAACATGATGATATCTACAGATAAGGAAAAGTTAATGAAAATGTGCTCAAGATTCCGAAGTTGAATTGAGTCTATTGTTGCAGCAAATGGAGACTTTTTTGAACAATTAAAAAAATAATGACTGTTTATGTATTTACATATAAGAATAAGTTTATTTCAAAATATAACACTTTTGTGATATGTTGCTTATTTTACTAACATTTTGCCACTTTATCATGTGCACCCTGTATATTACCCAGGAGTCAATAATATATATACATATGTGTGGATACACACACACACACACACACACACACACACACACACACGACTATTATTCTGCAATGAGAAAGAAGAAAATTCTGTCATTTGCAAGACAATAGTGAAACTGGAGGGGAGTATGCTAACTTACCAAATCAGACAATGGGAAATACTGCATGGTATAACATATGGGAACTCAAAAAAAAAAGTCAAGGACTAGCATGGCTGACAGATGGAACTGGACAATATGTGGGATTGACTATGGGGGATGGGGAAAGTGGAGAAGGGAAAACCAGTGGGGGGAAAATGGGATAAACGTAATACAACAACAATAAAATAAAATAGAAATGAAAACAAAGAAAAGAATACATAGAGAGTAGAATGGTGGTTTCCAGGGAATAGGGGACTCAGAAAATAAGAGAAGCCGATAAAAGGGTAAAGACCTCCAACTAAGCTCTAAGATGAATAAAGTCTGAGTAGATAAAATATAACATGCTGACTATAGTTGATAATTCTGTATTGTATAATTGAAACTTGCTAAGACACAGTGTCCTTAACAAAAATAACAAAAACAAGATAGTTGTGTGTGGTGTTGGATGTGTTAATTAACTTTATGGTGGGAATCCTTTTACTTTAAATGTATTACATATTTTTGTTAATTATGAGGGTGACCCCCAAAAGCCAGAATTATCTTCTGGAAGGCAGACCCCTTCTAATACAGACTTCCCCTACTAGGTGAGTATTCTAGGAACCAATCTGTATCTGTGTACCAACTGGTGGTGTTGTGAGAGGCTGTTTGGCTTCAGTGAATTTTTGTTAAGACTCTTTGAATGTGTTTATCCATTTCATGATGGGTGATTTAGGAGCTTACCTGCCCACACTGCATTCAGTGTTCAGCAGTTTTTTTATTAAAAAATGGCATGATCCCTGTGCCCCACTCTTCCTATTCATACATCTCTGAGTGACTTTTATTGTTTCCCCAGATGAAAAAAGGTCCTCAAAGGGAAATGTTTAACTGATGTGGAAGAGATGAAAAGAAAAACCGCAGAAGCACTAAAAGACATCAAAATCAATGAGTTCAAAAATGGTTTTGAGCAACGGAAAAACATCTCAATAGGTGTATTGCATCAAATGAAGGGTACTTTGAAGGTGGCTGAAGTTTAAACATTTAAGAATAAATACACAATTTGAAAAAAAAGAATTCCAGCCCTGGCTGGTGGCACAGTGGATAAGGCGCCAGCCTGTGAACCCAAAGGTCCCTGGTTCGTTTCCCCAGCCAGGGCACATAACCAGGTTGCAAGCCAGGTCTCCTGCCAGGTCCGTGGCTGGAGGCAGGTGAAAGGCAACCATACATTGATATCTCTCTCCCTCTCTGCCTCTCTCCCTTCCCCTCTCTCTGAAAAACAATAAATAAAATATTTTTAAAAATTAAAAAACAAAAAAAAACTCATCAACATATCCAAGATCACCCAGGTTTTCTCCTGTATTATTTTTTAAGAGTTTTATGGTTTTGTATTTTACATTTAAGTCTATGACCTATTTTGAGTTAATTTTGACGAAGGGGTACGTCTGTGTCTAGATGCGTCAGCACCATTTGTTGAAAAGAATATTTTTGTCCCATTGTATTGCCTTTGCTCCTTTGACAAATATCACGTGACCGTATTTAAGTGAGTCTACTTCTGAGCTCTCTATTTCATCCGTGAATCTACTTGTTTATTCTTTTGCCAATACCTCACTATCCTAATTCCTGTAGCTTTATGGTGAGCCTTGAGGTCAGTCACATAGCGTCAGTCCTTCAACTTTGTTCTTCAGTATTGTGTTGGGACTATAGCTTCTTCATAATAACTAATATGTTAGGGTGTTTGTCACTTCTAAACACTTTTTATACAGTAACTCATTGAATTCTCACAAAACATCATAAGGTAGGCACTATTTAGAGATGAGGAAATAGTTACAGAGATATTGACTGCCTGGCTCTAGAAATGTGTTTAATCATTACATTATTCTGCCTTAGAGATGAACTAGATTTTGGTCCTTAAATCAGTATTATTATTATAGATTCTGTTACTTAGCTATTTCTGTTTGTATTTGTTATGTTAAGGAGATACTTTTAAAATTTCTTTCAATAACCTACCTTCTTTTTTCTGCCACTTGGACTGGAAGGGTTTTATATTCACCTCCCTCTAAAAAGCATAAAATAAAAGTTTATCTCTATTGTTTAGAAGCAATTTATTCCATGTTTATATTTCCCAAACATATTTGACCTCAGGACACTCTTTTTTTTTTTTTTAATAGCATATTAGCGTGCTTCTTGACCCCCTACATAATCCTGTATGGGGTATTTATTCCATAGGACACTAGTTTAGAAAAATGAGAAGTGACATTATTTATTATACAGTTGTGGTATCAAACGTCCTTCCTGCAACAGAAGCAAGTATGATTAAAACTTTCCATCCATTATCAACCTGGCTTTGCTGTTTATTTTTCATGGTCTTTTTATGTATGTTATGCAAATCTTAGTAAAAATAATTTTGATCACAAATGACACTAACTTGAGCTTCTTTAAGCCAAGAAAAGCAGAGATTTATTTTGGGGGATATAATGGTATCCTGAGAGGAATATAAAGATGTAGGTATTTCAGAAACAGGGATTCTCTCTGATCAAATGAAGAATTAGAACCAGGAAATAAAAAGCCTCATTACTTTTACTCTTTCTTCTTTCTTCCTCCCTGGGCCCCTCTCCTGGGGTACATGGCCTTTCATTTTTGTGTCTACTTCATATTTCTTTCTTTGCAGTTCCAAATGTCACTTAAAATATTCCAGGGCTTGAGATTTAGATAATGTTGGCATAAACCCTATTTCACATTCATTGGGACTTCTGAGTAAGGGACAGTGAGATAAGGAATGGGGGCTGGTGTTCTATTAGTCACCTGTGGCTCTGGTTCCTATTTCCATATGTAGTAGATTTTGTTGAAGGTTTTGGGGTTGATATTACAGCAACATAATCAGCACTGACAGCTGGGTAAACCTTCAGTGACTCCTGAGGAATTTCCTTTGGTCTTTCACCACAAAATTTCTTCCACTTCAAACTTTCCTGCTGAATTCTTTCTCCTTCTTCCTTAAGAGAGAAATAGATTTTTCTGGTGTCATACAAAGTAGTTTTACCATCTCCTTTGTTTCTGTCACTCTGATACCTATGCCCTCAGGAGTATATATTCTACTATCTTTTTTTTTAATTTTTAAAAATTTAATAATTTTTTAAGGATTCTACTATCCTTTTTTTTAAATATTTTATTTATTACTTTTAGAGAGAGGGAAAGTGAGAGAGGCAGAGAGGGAGAGAGACATCAATGTATGGTTGCTTTTCACCTGCCTCCAGCTATGGACCTGACTGGAGACCTGGCTTGCAACCTGGTTATGTTGCCCTGGCTGGGAATCAAACCAGTGACCTCTGGGTTCACAGGCCGTCACCTTATCCATTGTGCCACCAGCCAGGGCCTAGCATTCTACTATCTTAAGCAACTCAAACAAGGGTACATCTTTTTATGGTTGTGTTAGTTTGCTAACACTGCCTAACAAAGTACCACAGATTAGGTGGCTTAAAACAAAGCAAAAAACCCTCAAAAAATGGTAGTGATCTTCTCATAGTCTGTAATCAAGATGTCAGCAGGGGTTGGCTTCCCCTGAGAGCTATGAGGGAAGAATCTGTCCTAGGCCCCTCTCCTTGGCTTGAAGATGGTGTTTTCCCCTCTGTATACCTGTATCCAAATTTCTGGGTCTTATAAGGACCCACCCTAATGACTTCATTTTCATTATTCCTTTAAAGACTATATCCCTAACACAATTACATTCAGAGATACTAGGAATTAGGATTTCAACATATGAATTTCTGGGGGGACACAATTCAGCTCATAGCTCTGATATGTATTAATAAGATAATTCATTTTTACCTTTGTAACTCTTGCTTCTTAGAGTATATGGAGGAGAAAATAGTCCTCCTCACAGCAACTTGGCTTAAGTAAGCAGATTTAGCTGATTGGAATTGGGTTTCAAATCAAATCCCCAGGAGGGAAGATCAGATTGATGGGAGTTAGATTATATATCCATCCCTGATTACATATTAGGCTGAAGGGACCCATTCTTGTTGCCAGTGAAGTGGGAACGGGAGCTGGTCAGTTACCATAAGCATTATCTACCTTTAGAAGATCAGTGTAAATTAAAATTTATTTAGAATTAAATGGAAAACAGCAATATGGTGTATTTTCCAATTTTTATGGATAAAACTAACTTTAATAGTAGACTAAACCTTTGTGATTTGTTACTTAGTAAATTTTATGATTGATCAAGACCTGAAAGAGAAAGAACTTGAAATGAGTATTTTATATCTATATTTAATGCTGAAATAATTGGTGTACTTAAACTTCTAAAATGAAGTTTTAGAACTACAAAGCAAAAATGAACTTATGGTTAAATATTGCAACTTGCTTTGTCCCAAATTACTTAAGTACTACATAGGTGCTAATGAATTCTCCAACTTGAGGAGACATGCAATGAGAATTGCATCACTGTGGTTTTGAATGCTGTTGTAAGCAGTGATTTTTTCCATCCATAGTTTTTTCCTTTAAATTGCTACCTTGCGCCAAATTAAGAGATATGAATTTGCAAATAGCTTCATTTTATGTGCCAGCAAAAATAAATAGACTCACCAAGGAAAAATAACCTCAGCTACCTTTTCAAAAGTATGTTTCCTATTTCTTTCACTTTATAACTATCACTACAACTTACTTTTTTCTGTGACATATGTTAGAAAGAGATTTCCTATGTCTGGGGATGTCATAGCCAGCGTCTTTAATACCAAATAAATTGTAATTAGCTGGAAACATGGCTGGAAGACACATTTTCTAAGTAGCAACATGCCCTTACTTCTGGTGTGAAAAGCAGAAGCAAGCTTTCATATCTCTTCCTAACCCTTCAGTTCTTCCCTCCTTGGCACTGTATGGTTATTAGGAGTCAGTGTTTCAAAATTATGAAATCTTGGGTTCAAATACCAGTTCACCATGAACTAGGAGTGAGTTCTTTGGTAAGTTACTGGGCTGCTGACCTTAGTTTCTTCATCCGTAAAGAGGGATAATAAAATTATTATAAGGTGGGCAAAAGTAGGTTTATAGTCAGGAGTATGCCAAGCACAATTTATTCTTATATTGTTATTTATATTATTGTATTCCTTTTTATCAAGGTAATTATGCTATTTATGATTTCTTTAAATGTACATAGCACTCAAATATATTAATATACTGTGCACTACAAAAAAAATCAAACACATTTACAGTAGTATCATTGGCCACCAAAATGGAGAGGGAAATGAAACTTTACAACTGTAAGCATATGCAAATGTTCTCATTAAGGCAGTATTGACTCAGGTGACCATGTAGTATCTATCCCCTCAAACACCTCACAACTCTGGAATGCCCATTTGTGACAAACACGTGTCTGTATACAGCGTTTTCTAAATTCGTACGTGGTCTGCATGTTCTGATTCATGTGGTGAGCTGGGGGTAGGCAGTTGGTTGTAGACATTGTGCCCTCCCTTCCTTGTCTGACCAAAACTTGAAGCAGTAACATCCACAGCTATAGCTTTGGATTCTTCCTCTGAAGTGGCCAACTAAGGATTGACTGCAACAAGATCTAATGCTGATAGCAGCCCTGTATTGTGTGTTTCCTTAGTAATATATTGGATACATGTCTCCTCAATAGGTCAGGCCCCGACGACAGGGGTTCCTGTGGTTGGAGCCAGTCTAGGGTCAGTGCATCAATATCAAAACTCAGAGGGATTGGCCTTTGTCTTTGGCCAACCAGCAGATCAAATGTCTGTTCTATGACCTCAGGATGCCAAATCTATCTATGTCTCTCATGGACAAAAACTGGATATCATAATTCTTTAACAATAAAATGTTTGGGAGGGTCCACATATCTTAGATCAATATACACAATACTTGGAGAAGAGATACAAGTTTTGAACTAGGAAAATCCTGGGAGATGTGGTATCTTATCCTATAGTTTTCTAAGGAAAAATGAGGCTAGCTGTCCATGGAGACATCCAACTGAAGTGGTGAGGGGTGCACTGATGTCAGCATGGGCATCAACGCAAGCCACGCAAAGGTCTGGGTAGTGATAGGCATGGCCACTAATGGTACCAATTTCCCAGCTGTGCTCTCCTCTTGATGTGATGCAGCTGTAGGCACTCAAAACTGCTCTACTAACTACCTCAGCCAGTTCCTGGATGGCCAGACCCACTGAGCGAGGACTCACTATCAGGCTGTTGTAGAGATCATCTTTGGTGACTGGAGTGAAAGTCAAATCTCCAAAGTCTTGTAGGCAGCAGCCCAAACCAGAGAACCTTTTCATCAAGCCAGCTTCTCTTACAGCAGCGGGACCATATTCCACTCCTTTTCTGTACCTATGCCATGGAGTCCAATTACAGCCACAGAGTGGACAGGCTTTTTCCAGGATGAAATGCACTTGCATATGGAGATGGAACAGGCTGCTTCTTGAGGCATGAGGGCAGCATGGGATGTGCCAAGCAAGAGGTGGCTCATCACCTTGAGTGCCCAGTTATTGTATTATTTTCCATAACAACAACTGTAAACCTACTTTTGCCCCATTCTGTATTTGTAACATGCTTAGCAAGAGCCTGGCACATAGTAAATGCTTAAAAAAAATAGTAGCAATGTGTATTTTAAAATAATACTAATCGTTATTCCCAAGATGAGCTATGATCCCTGTCTTTTTTTTTTTTTTTTTTTAAGATTTTATTTATTATTTTCAGAGAGAGGGAACATCAATGTATGGTTGCCTTTCACCTACTTCAGCTATGAACCTGGCTTGGAGACCTGGCTTGCAACCTGGTTATGTGCCCTGGCTGAGAATGGAACCAGCAACCTTTGGGTTTGCTTGCTGGAGGCTATCCACTGATCTCTGTCTTGAATGAACTCATAGACCAACAGAGTATAGGACTCAAAAAGCATTACTGTAAATGTATCTTTCTATTGGGAAGGCACTTGGCACTTTATAGAGGTTCTTGGTATTTCCACTGAATAATCCATTATTCTTATTTTAAACTACATATAAACTTTACTTTTATCTTTGGATTTTAAGAATTTTATCTTCAGATTAAGTTATTATAAATGACTCATTAGAACTGTGGGTATTGGCACCCTCTGCCCTGTTCTTAGTTCTTTTCCACCACATAGGCTGCCAGGCTCGTTCCTAAGTATCAGGTAGAGGACAGGCGGGTAGGCATCAAGCTCTAAGTGATGGAATGTATTCAACCTAGCAGGTTGTCTCTGATACCTTTGGAGGTTGAGAGGAGGGACTAGAGTGTGAGAACTGAACTCAGAAATCTATCCAGAATTGAGGCAAAGAAAAACAGACTCAAGTCATTCAGTTGGCACCCAAAGCCAGATTTCCTCCAAGCATCTATACTTTGGGGGAATGGAGAAATTGAGGAACTCAAGAGAAATTTAGGAACTCAAGAGATCTGGGTAGGAGTTCAAATCAGCAGCCTGACTTTCACAAGGGCAGTCTAACAGGGGGTAGGACAAGGTGAGAGAAGTGAAGAGAATAGTACTACCAATGTGTTAGCCCAGTGGTCTCTTAAGTAATTTTGATTGTTGACACTTATTTATAAATTATATACATATGTCTCTAGTTATAGGAAATAAGGGCCATTATTAATAATAACTTCAACTTAAAATAATTTAAAAAGTAATTTAAAATTATTATGGCTGGCTTCCTGCCAGAGTTTATCATACTGTTAGAATTTTAAAATGATAAGCCAATGAACAATGAAGAACAGAGCAGTTTGTGTTGCTTTCTTATTGTTTTGGTGTGCTTGCTTTGTGCATATTAACATTATTCTGCCTTTAAAGCCATCATGCAAGGGTTAGGTTAGTAATTCACTAATGTACTTAATTGGGCTCATATAGACAGACATACACTGCAATATACTGAAATCCAATGAAAATTTACGGTACCCTTTGTATCTCTTTTGATTTGTAAAACTGTTCTTCTTCCTTCAGATGGAGCCTTGCAAATCAGTTGGAACTTAGGTCTTCCCCTAATGTTCAAAGGATGAACTATCATAATATAATCCTTTCTTTTTTCTGAATTGATATTGGAAGAGGTTGGGAGAAATTAAGGAGGTAACCCTTTGCTTCTGATGAAAAAGAAGGAAAGAAACAGATTGCTGAATAGGGCTGCAGAGAAGAAGAGAAAGAGTGAAGGTTAAAAAGATGTGGGCAATTACCAGAGAGAGTTAGTTTTGGGAAAAAGAGATGAATAAAGGATCTTTTCAGAAGGTTTTATTATGTGAAATTTATGTGGTCTGTCCTTAATATATTCCTGTCTTTTATTCTGGTGATACATTTTTTACTAAATAAAAGTGCTGCACTCTAAAATTTCTTGCCCTTGCTGGTAGCACAGTGGATAAAGGCGCCGGCCTGCGAACCCGAAGGTCACAGGTTCGATTCCCCAGCCAGGGTACATAACCAGGTTGCAAACCAGGTCTCCAGTCAGGTCTGTGGCTGGAGGCAGGTGAAACGCAACCATACATTGATGTCTCTCTCCCTCTCTCCCTTCCCCTCTTTCTAAAAATAATGAAATAAAATCTTAAAAAAAAAAAAAAAAAAGATAGAGGAGAGATAGAGGAAGAGAGAGAAAGAGAGAGAGAGAGAGAAAGAAAGAGAGAGAGAGAGAGTTGATTGTCTCTTGTATGTGCCTTGATGGTGCCCTGACCAGGAATTAAACTTATGATCTTTGAGTTTATGGAATGATGCTCCAACCAACTGAGCCACACTGGCTAGGCTAAAGCCATCTTTTTAAAAATTCAAATCAAGTTTTAAATTTTTCAATAACAATTCACATACTCTATTACATTAGTTTCAGGTGTAAACCCCAGTGATTAGACATTATATGTTACTACATTATCCTCACAAAAAATCTAGTACCCATCAGATACCATAATAGTTGTCAGAATATTATTGACTATATTCTCTATGATGCACTTTACATCCCCATTATATTATTTTTATGCTTATCCATGTCCTTTTTCATCCAATTGAAGTTCTGTCTTAAATTCAAGCTCATTAGGCATCCTTATAACCAGTGTTTTGAACTCTGTATCTAATAGATTGCTTGTCTCCATTCTGTTTAGTTCTTTTTCTGGAGTTTTGTTCTGTTCTTTCATTTGGAACATGTTTCTTTGTCCCTTCATTCTGGCAGCCTCCCTATGTTTGTTTCTATATATTAGGTAAAGCTGTTACATCTCTCAGGATTTGTAGAGTGGCTTTATGTATTAGGTGTCCTGTAGAGTCCAGTGGCACAATCTCCCTGATTGCCTAAGCTGGGAACTCTAGGTGCATCTCCTCCCCCGCCCCATGCGATCTGTATACACCCTCCCATTGTACTTGATCGTTGACTGCTGTTGGAATGTCAATGAGAGGGATTTACCCCCAGGTCAGTCAGCTATAAGGAGAGGCTGCAATCACCAATCACTGTGGAGAATCAGCTGTGCAGGAGCCCACCCCACAAAGCAGGATTTACTTCAGAGGGGCTCTGGTGCCCACTGAGTCTGCACCAGTTGTAGAGGGGGTTGGGTGGTGTTTTGACATGATTTGAAGCTGTCCACTAGGTGTACTGGCTTTGGGGCCTTTCAGAAGGTGCAGGTCAAGGTCACCTGCCACCAGCGTTCTGCCCAGGGCCACCTGGCATGAGCTACAAGGAGATCTGCAGATGACTGCTACTTGTGCTGGGCTTGGAGCTGCCCAGGAGAGGCCAGGCTGTGAACCAAGGCTGGCTGCTGCAGATGCTGGGCCTGAGGCCACTTAGCAAGATGTAGCAGGTGCACTAAGGCCAGGTGCTGCTAGTTCAAGAGATTTTATGACAGTCTGAAGATTAGCCAAGACAGGCTATTTGTATGGAAAAACCACTGGAAACTGCTTGGGTGGGTCTGAATGTTAGATTGGGGCAGGGGGGCATCTCAAGGAATCACCAGGACCAGGTGAACAGTGTTAGCCAGGTTTTATTCTAATAATTGCTTTTCCCCTTACATGTAAAATGTTAAATCATGTTGAAAACAAAAAGTGCAGTTATAAACAATGTTTACAATAATATTTGATTTCATTATTGTCCATTTATGGACATTTTTGACATTTTATTTCTCCATATGGCCTTGAATAATAGTTTAGTGTCCATTCATTTCACCTTGCAGGACTCCCTTCAGCATTTTTTGCAGGTCACGTCTAGTGATCAGGAATTACCCCAGCTTTTGTTTATCTGGGAACGTTTTAATTTATCCCCTCACTTTTGAGAACAGTTTTGCCAGATACAGTATTCTTGATGATAGTTTTTCTCTTTCAGCACTTTGACTATATTAGACTGTTGTGTCCTGGTCTCCAAAGTTTCTGTGAAATCTGCTGATAATCTTTTCATAAAAAAGTTAATTTTACTTTAAAAATATATTTTATTGATTACACTATTACAATTATCCCAATTTCCCTCCTTTTCCCCACTCCACCAAGCACCTCCTATTCCCGTCGGCAATTTCACCCCTTAGTTCATGTCAATAGGTCATGCATATAAGTTCTTTGGCTTCTCCATTTCCTATGCTGTTTTTAACAACGCCCTGTCTATTCTGTACCTACCAATTTGTACTTCTTAATCCCTGCCCATTTTCCCCCATTCTCTACCTTCCCCCTCACAACTGATAACCATCCAATTAATCTCTATATCTATGACTCTGTTTCTCTTCTGCTTATTTACTTTGCTTTTTAAAGACTCAGTTGTTGGTAATTGTAAATTTATTGCCACTTTAGTGTTCATAGTTTTCATCTTCTTTTTCTTAAATAAGTTCCTGCAACATTTTCTGTAATAATGGCTTGATGATAATGAACTACTTTAGCATTACCTTGTCTGGGAGGCACTTTATCTGCCCTTCAATTCTAAATGATAGCTTTGCTGGGTAGACTAATTAAGGTTGTAAATCCTTGCTTTTTATCACTTTGAATACTTCTTATAATCTCTTGTAGTCCACAAAGTTTCTTTAGAGAAAGTGGCTGACAGTCTTTTGGGAACTCCTTTATAGGTAACTGTCTGCTTTTCTCCAGATGCTTTTAAGATTCTCTTTTTATTTAACCTTTGACATTTTAATTATGATGTGTCTTGGTGTGGTCTTCTTTGGGTCTAGCTTATTTGGGACTCTCTGTGCTTCCTGGACTTGTATGTCTAGTTCCCTCACCAAATTAGGGAAGTTTTCTTTCATTATTTTTTCAAAAAAATTTTCAATATTTTGTTCTTCCTCTCTTCCTTCCAGCACCTCTATGATTTGAATGTTAGTGTGCTTGAAGCTGTCCCAGGGACTCCTTAGCCTATCCTCATTTTTGTGGATTCTGTTTTCTTCTTGGTCTGATTTAATGTTTTTTTTTTTGTTTGTTTTTTGTTTTTTCTTCCTTATGTTTCAAATCATTGATTTGATTTTTGGTTTCTTCCACCCCAATGTTGATTTTCTGTAAATTTTTCTTTATTTCACTTAGTGTAACCTTTATTTTTGCCTGGGTCTTTTGTATGCTGTTGAAATATCCAATAAGTTCCTTGAGCATCCTAATAATCAGTGATTTGAACTCTGTATCTGATAGATTGCTCATCTCTATTTTGTTTAGTTCATTTTTTGGAGTTTTATTCTGCTCTTATTTAGGCCATATTTCTTTCTTTCCTCATTTTTTCAGCTTCCCTGTGTTTATTTCTATGTATTAGCTAAACCTACTTTGTCTTGCTGTCTTGGTAGCATGGCCTAGGAGAAAAGCCCCTGTTAAACGCTTTGGTGGGCTCATAAGATGGATGGGGCAGAGCCTTAGTTAATTGCCAGGGTTGGGCAACCCATTTGAACTAAGTTGATGGAGTCTCAGAGTAGTGCCACCACTCAGTGACTCCAAGGGAGGACTCAGAAAAGGAACAATGGCTGCTGCCTGGCCTTGGAGTTTTGTATGAGGAAGTTGTCTCCTGGCACTCACCAGGATGCTTCAGGTCCTCCATGTAAAGCACTGGTGCCCTTCAAGCTGCTGCCCTGATGTTGGAGCCCAGAGGGCATGAGTCTGAGTAAGTCCTAAGTCTCTTATGGACCCTTTAAAAGGAGATACCTGAGAATTCTGTAGTTTCTTCCACTGCCTCAACCCTCACTGGTTTTTACAGATAGAAGTTATGGGGACTTATATTCCTAGCACTGGAACTCTGGGCTTGTGGTATGGTATAGAGCTGGGATCCGTTATTCCTGAGATATCTCTCACATCTGAGATACCCCTCCTGATATTTATCCACCACACATGGTTGTGGGACTGGCCTGATCCATGTCTTTGCATCTCTGACTCTCCTACCAGTCTAAATGAATGTGACTTCTTTAATTCCTTGATTGCAGACTTCCATACATCTACTGATGATCTATCTATTGAGGATCCCCTGTATGTAATGATTTACTTCTCTTTCTATTCTCTCATTATTTTCTTTGTCATTGTCTTTGAAAGTTTGATTACTATGTGTCTCAACGTGTGTCTCTGAATTTATCTTACTTGGAGCTGTTGAGATTTTAGATTTTACATTCTTATATTTCATAAAATTTGGGACATTTTCAGTCATTATTTCTTCAAATATCTGTTCTGCCCCCTTTTCCCTCTCTTCTTTATATGGAACTCCTAAAATGGGTATATTGGTGTGTGTGATTATGTACCATAGGTCCCTTGGACTCTGCTCACTTTTCTTCAATCTTTTTTGTTACTAATCCTCAGAGTTAATAGTTTCCATTGTTGTATTTTCAGATTCATTGACTTTTTTCTTCTGCATGCTCAAACTGCCTTTGAATTATTCTAGTGAATTTTTTATTTCAGCTATTGTACATTTTAGTTCCAGAACTTTTTTCTAATTTTTCTGTCAATATTCCTATTTTTCTCATACAGCTTTTTCTTAACTTCCCCCACTTCCTCCAGTTTTTCTAAGCATTTTTAAGGCAATTGTTTTGAAGTCTTTATATGATATATCTGCCAACAGGTCTCTTTCAGGAACAATTTCCATTGACTTATTTTTTTCCTTTGTGTGGACCATAGTTCCTGTTTCCTCTGTCAGCCTTATAATTTTTATTGTTGAAAACTGGGCATTTGAATATAATTATGTGATAACTCTGGAAATTATATTCAATTCTGGGTTTGCTGGAATTTTTGTTATTGTTTTATTTATTTACTATTTTATTGAATTCATTGATTGTATGATTAAATTGTAATTTAATACAATTATATAGGTTTCAGGTATAAAATTCTATAATATATCATCAGACCTGGACAGTATTATGCTAAGTAAAATAAGCCAGTCAGAGAATGGCAATTACCAAATGATTTCACTTATATGTGGAATCTAGTGAACAAAATTAACTAACAAAGTGAAGACAGACTCATGGATATAGAGAACAGATTGACAGCTGTCAGAAGGGATGGGATTTCGGGGTTGGTGAGAAGGGTGAAGGGATTAAGTAAAGAAAAAACAAAGACTGATGGAAATAGGCAATAGTATGGTGATTGCTAGAGGAAAAGGGTATGAGGGGAGGTATAAGAAGGTTAAAGGGAGATAAATGGTGATGGAAGGAGACTTGATTTGGGGTTGTAAATACACAATGCAATATATGGATGTTATTTTTGTTTTTTGATTGTTGTAGGCTATCTCTGTGCTGAGAATCTTGGGGTATAAATTTAAGTTCTTCTGTTCTATTCTGTCTTTCCCTGGGCATTTGTGGTCACTTTCTATTTTTCTCTGTATATACATTTAAAAAAATGTTCTAGTCTTTAATGTCTGGCTCACAAAAGGAGAAAAAGAGAAAAATAATGGAGAGAGGAGTGGTACTATACCTTTACGTCCCCAGGAAGTCACATCATCCAGAGGGGGCGTGGCTTGCATCAATGGTGGGAGGGCAACAATGGCTTCCCACCTTTTTATCTGAATCTCGGTGCTCAGAAGCAGCAATCTGTGATCAGAGTACAGATTCTTGATGTTTGGAAGATGGGGTCCTTTATGTCTGCCCCATTTCCCCCAGCTGTGTGCAAGTTGCTCCAAGAACATGTGCATAGTTGCCTGCCATGTGGCTAGGGGTGGGCATGTGGCTGCTACTGGGTAAGAGCTGAGATCAACCAAATCTTTCTGTGGAAGTTATAAGCTTTCAATAGATTCCAGCATTCCAAAATTATTATAGCAGACGGACTCCACTAGTGCAGTTGTTGTCTAGGTAGGGAGACAGATCCCTGGTGCTTCCTCCTCTATCTTTTCAGAATTCTCTGGTATATCTTTTTCTATAATATCTCTTCCAAACTTTCTGTGTTCTAAGGATTTAAATGTCTTTTATTAAGAGTATATAACTGGTTTAAGGAAGTAATAATATTGGAGTCTGTCTTGTATCTGGTGAATTTAACTCAGTGATTACTGACATATTTAGAATTATTTATTTCATTTTGTGCTTCCATTTACCCCCACCCCCATCCCACTTTTCACTTTTCTTTTCTTCCATTGATTTTTTTCCCATTCTCTCCCCTTCTGGTTTGATAACTATAATTCTATAATTTTGGTGGTTTTCTAAAATTGTATAAATTTCTTCACAAATCTAAAGTGAATCAATATCTATACTTCAGGTAAACAAGATAGGAAGCTTAAATTACTTTAGTTCTAGTTACCCTTCTCCAATCTTAGAGGAAAAAATGATTCCTTATAAATGAATGACAGCCAGGTGGAATATTTCTCATCAGCATCAATATAATACAGCAATGAAATAATACATTTTAAGGGGTGAGGTAAATTAACTATTACTTAAAAGTTAATAACCACCCAAAATATCATTTAGAAGCAAAGCTCACAGATCTTTTAAGAAAGAATACTAAGTGATGCACTTCAGCCAAATAAATAAATAAATGAATAAAAACAAAGGATAACCCACACAACAACAACAACAATTGGATTCAGAAGAAAGGAATAGTGTATAAGAAACAACATTGATCAAAGAGACTGGTAAATGTATTTGGTAAAGCTTTATAAGAATTATAAAATGTAATACTAAGAATAACCCTGTGAGATAGTTGGCTTTCCATTTTTATAGATAGAGAAAAGAAGGGTGGAGAAGCAAAGTTATCAGATTTGTGTGGTCACACAACTAAAGAAGAATAGATCTAGGAGAAATGCCCTCTTGTTCAGAAATGGTAGGAGACTCAAACACAATACTAATAATCTATGTTCATTCTTTGAACTAAGTTGGAACCCAGAGAGTTCTTGTGTCTATGATTTCTAAGATGATATAAGAAAAATACAGCCCTGACCAGGTAGCTCAGCTAGTTAAGAGCATCATTCCAATATGCCAAGGTTGTAGATATGATCCCCAGCCAAGGAACATACAAGAATCAACCAATCAATGAATGCATCAATAAATGGACAACAGATTGATCTTTCTCTTTCTCTCTAAAAGCAATAAATTTTTTAAAAAGAAAGAAAAATTTACTCAGGTATTGTCCTTTAAATTAAGCAGAACGTGGAATACTAAAGATATATCGCGAAAGTTTATTGTACTTGAAATTCCATTTGTGTACAATTATTTTTAGTCAATTATCATGATTACATAAACTTTGAAAAATATTAAATAATTGATGGTGATATAACCATGTAAAGAAACCAAAGATGGACCTGGCTGGTGGCACAGTGGATAAAGCACTGGCCTGCGAACCCAAAGGTCGCAGGTTTGATTCCCCAGCCAGGGCACATAACCAGGTTGCAAGCCAGGTCTCCAACCAGGTCCATAGCTGAAGGCAGGTAAAAAGCAACCATACAATGATGTCTCTCTCCCTCTCTGCCTCTCTCCTTTTCCCTCTCTCTAAAAATAATAAATAAAATCTTTTAGAAAAAGAAACCAAAGATATAGAGAGAAGCCAAATTGAATCAACAAAGTTACTTTAATTAAATAACAAAACATACAAAATCTCTGTATTTGGGGATAAATTCAAAGCAATAAAACACATGTGATATCTATATATATATGTATTTTTAAAAATCACCAGATTTGTTTTTTAACCAGGCTTACAAACTACAATGTAATCTTTTAAAATTATAGGCAATTACAAGAAGGTACATTAAACCTCAGTTAATCACAGTTGTTTCAAAAATATGTCTTTTCTCTTAACAGAGCAGTAACCCAGCCAAAGCTTGGATAAACTGGCATTTCCCTAGATCACATGTTTCATTCCTAAACACAATGCCCCATGTGTTTCTTTCAGGTGTCCATACTTTCTATGAAAAATAGATCTCCCCTTCCAAAGCTTGAGCATTATCTGCTCTTTGTTTGAAAATAAATGCATTGTTCATGTGTGGACTAGTAGTGCAGGTGTTTTGCCTCTCTTTTCCCAACCAGGCTGATTCTTAAGCCTTTCATGAAACCAGTTCAGTTTATTTAGATCTCTGACAGCCACATCTCATTGCCATTTCCCTTTACAGACATAATATAAGCCCCCAATTCAACTAGATCATCTTTCATTCTATTATGTTTACACCAGGAGTTGCCAACTCTATTGCTTTCTCAGTTCTTGAAGGCTAATTCCAGGGTAAGGCCAAAGTTCTGATCAAGCTTTAGCAACTCAGGCTGTTTTCATTTTTCCTGAGCTTCTCAGTGCTGTCTTATGATACCTGAACTTGCTTCTGTCACTGGAAAGCATTATCTGAGAGTTTTGCATGAAATTAAACTCTCTGAGGTGTAACCAAACTGAATAAAGTCACAGAAGCGTGTATTGAAACAACTCTTTTCCTGAGTGGGCCATGAGAAACACTGACATTCTTAACACTGTGAGCATTGGTATTGAATGTCAGGTAACTGATTCTGTCTTCTCAAGTATAGTGTTTCTATCCCTCACTTTATTTTCAAACAATCACTTTCATGTTATTCCCTAGAGAATGAGGATGGTATGAATCTCAGATAACTGGGCAGCTATAGCAGAGAAGAAAAAAAAGGGGGAAATTGCTTAAAGACTTTATGTTTTCAATGTGAAAGGTAGTAATTGATATTTGTCAAAGGTTCTTTTTTCTAGCCGTGTAACTTGAAGTTTGTAGCAATTTATTATTGACATTTCTATCTCTAGAATTTTTGCATAGTCCCCATTTTCTGTCATTGACCATTACTGAAGTATACTTCAAATTATAGTGCATGTTTTAGGATTTCATTATTTCTACTTCCTTCATGGCTAAGAGTTTTTAAACTTTCATCTTCCATTTTAAATGTTGGCAAGTTCATATGAAAATAGTGAATAATCATCAAAAACTCTAGCTTTCTATACTTATTCTAATTGTGGTGTTTTGCTTAGCATAATTTGCTAAATGCTTTGTTGATTAAAAAGAAGAATGTAAAATACTCTGTATTATTGCTTCTTTATCCAATTTACCAAAAGTAACTAATCTGAATTTTGAAACAGCTTATTCTCTTTTGGGTGTCAGTAAAGTTTCTCCTGCACAGCATATAGCTTCATTTTTAAGAACAAGTGCAAACTTCTTCAGTTGTTTTAAAAAGTTGATTCTAGTCCACTACCACATGGTTCATTCTACCCTGCAACTTTCATCTCTGACTGGCTTATCCACCATTTGTTTATTTAATTGTTTAACCTTAGTGTACACATACAGCAGTTACCATCAACATTTTTTTTTAATCTTTCAGGAATATATTTTAAAAATTTTATTGTTGTTGTATTACATCCATCTCCTTTTTGCTCCCCTCTGTCCCCATCCCCACCCACCCATTCCCCCCAAAATAAATCTCACCTGTTGTCCATGTCCATGGTTCCTTTATACTAGGCTCTTGTCTAAGCTGCTCCCCTTCCTTGCCTCTGCCTCCCCCCTCCCCCCAACCCCTTTCCCCTTGACCACTGAAGGCCTATTCATTGTATTCATATATTTGGTTCTGTTTTGCTTGTTGTTAGTTTTGTTCATTATAGTCCCGTAATGGGTGAGATCATATGATATTTGTCCTTCACTGACTGGCTTA
>PVIW01006938.1:0-79604 GCA_004026585.1 Noctilio leporinus | reverse complement strand
ACAGTGGGTAAGGCGCCGGCCTGCGAACCCAAAGGTTGCAGGTTCGATTCCCCAGCCAGGGCACATAACAAGGTTGCAAACCAGGTCTCCAGTCAGATCTGTGGCTGGAGTCAGGTGAAAGGCAACCATACATCGATGTCTCTCTCCTTCTCTGCCTCTCTCCCTTCCCCTCTTTCTAGAAATAATGAAATAAAATCTTAAAAAAAAAAAAAAAAGTAAACAGACGTTTTTGGCCAACCCAATACAAAAAAACAAATGAGTTTATAATGACACTAAAGAAAGGGAAATCCGGGCCCTGGCTGGTGTGGCTTAATGGATTGAGAGCTGGCAGCAAACCAAAGTGTTGCTGGTTTGATTACCAGTCGGGCACAGGCCAGGTACCCAGCTGCAGGTGCAAGAGAGGCAATCATACATTGTTACTTCTCTCCCTCCCTTCCTTTCTAAAAATAAATAAATAAAATCTTTTATGTTTTATGATTATTATTTAAATCTAAGGACTTTTAAAAAAATATTTTATTTATTATTTTTTAAAAGCTCTGGAATGTTTTTCTTTTTTTTTTTTAAAAAGAATTTTATTTCATTATTTTTTAGACAGAGGGGAAGGGAGTGAGGCAGAGAGGGAAAGAGACATCAATGTATGGTTGCGTTTCACCTGCCTCCAGCCACAGACCTGACTGGAGACCTAGTTTGCAACCTGGTTTTGTGCCCTGGTTGGGGAATCGAACCTGCGACCTTTGGGTTGGCAGGCCGGCGCCTTAACCACTGTGCTACCAGCCAGGGCTTATTTATTATTTTTAGAAAGAAGAGAAAGGAGAGAGGCAGAGAGGGAGAGAGACATCAATGTATGGTTGCTTTTCACCTGCTTCCAGCTATGGACCTGGCTTGCAACCTCATTGCGTCCTGACTAGGAATCGAACCAGTGACCTTTGGGTTTGCAGGCTGGCACCTTATCCACTGTGCCACCAGCCAAGCCTTTTTTTTTTTTTTTTTTTTATAAAAAAAGAGAAAGCCAAAACAAATACACAAATAACCTAAGACAAGTGAGTTGTAAGTAACTGAACACCAACATTTTACTTCCCAAATTGATAATACAGGAAAAACAATTGGGCATTCAGGCTGCCTTTCCTTTATAAATTGTATTTCTAGGTTAAGCAAATAGCCCTAGCTTTTCAGTATAAGAATCCTATGTATTAAATGTGAAAGAAATGATAAATTAGAGATTTACCATTTTGCAGCCCTAATGAAATAATAAACTATTAGACAAAAGGTTGTTGAGGACATTAGATGAATCCCTAACCTTTTTAGCATAGAAGTGGAGCATTCAGACAACATGTGCCTCTTCGAGTAAGCCTTCCTGGAGTGGCCAGTACTACCTAGTTATTCTTGTTAGAAAATTGAACTTGAATCTGAATTGAGAGCTAAATTTCAGTTAATAGGAATAAAAGGAAGAACAAGAACCACTTAACACAATACAAATGCAAACTAAGAACATGGGATGTTCTTGATGACAAATGACCTGGATTTTTTCAACAATGAAAATTTAAAAATAGAGGGAGAACTGTCCTACATCAAAAGATACTTAAATCATGTATCAAATAAATGTAATGTGTAATGTGTAATGTATCCCTGTACTAGCCTGTCTCAGAAGGACCAAACAAATCCAAATCTCACATTTTAAGGGAATTAAATTTTGAGATGAGAACATTTAGGCAAGTTTTCTATTTAACTCAGAGCTACAGGGAAATCTAGATTAATCACTAAAGTAGTTTCCAACCTTCCTAGTGGTACTGAAAATAACACATGCTACATAAGCCACTGCTGATGCCTGAACTCCAGCTGATGGGCTTGGTAATTGAAGAAACAAAACAAAACTCCCAAATTCTAAGTACTTCTGTTGAGGTTTTTATTCCCAAAACCTATGGTTGAGTGGAGAGCTTCTGATTCAGTGAATGAACATGTACCTTTGGTTTAGAAAGGGTAGCTGGGCCCTGGTCAGTGAGGCCCAATTGGTTGGAAAGGCCCCTCCAGTAAAACTAAAGGTTGTGGATTTGAGTCCTGGTTAGGGCATTAAAAAAAAAAAAAAAAAAGATGTAATGTGTAGACTTTGCATCCTGATTCAAACAAACTTGCTGCAAAAAAAGTTTTTGAGACTTTTGGGGAAATCTGACTTTGGACCAAAGGATGTTTACTTTGTGAGGTGTGGTGATGGCACTATGGTTATTATGTGTCTTACAGAAGTACCCTGAATACACATGGAAAAATGAAAAGGGCATCCAAGTTTATAAAAGGAAAAAAAAAAAAAAAAAGACATAAAACAAGTGAGGCAAAAATATAGAAAATTACTGAATAAAGATGATGGGGAAATGTGGGTTCATTCTTTCTACTTTTGTGTATATTTGAAAATACTACCTGGCTGGTAGCACAGTGGCTAAGGCGCCGGCCTGCGAACCCAAAAGTCGCAGGTTCGATTCCCCAGCCAGGGTACATAACACGGTTGCAAAACAGGTCTCCAGTCAGGTCTGTGGCTGGAGGCAGGTGAAACGCAACCATACATTGATGTCTCTCTCCCTCTCTGCCTCTTTCCCTTCCCCTCTTTCTAAAAATAATTAAATAAAATCTTAAAAAAAAAAAAAAAAAAGAGAATACTAAAGCTCTAGCTGGTGTGGCTCAGTGGACTGGTGCTGGTCTACGAACCCAAAGGTTGTAGGTTCGAATCCCAGTCAGGGCACGTAACCAGGTCTCCTGACAGGTCTCCAGCCAGGTCCGTAGCTGGAGGCAGGTGAAAGGCAACCATATATTGATGTTCTCTCCCTTTCTTTCTCCCTCCTGGCCTTTCTCTCTGAAAACAATAAATAACTTAAAAAAAAATTGCTCTGAAGCCAAGCAGGAGTTTCTAGAAAAGACAGACTTCTATTCTCCCCTAGATCCCATAATCATAATCTCATAATCATAAACTAATGCTTTGGTATTTCTACCATTAGGAAAAGACTGATGTAATATGTTCACAAACTACTGAAAAACTGAATGTACAAAAACACTAACAGCCTATTTAAACACTGTTTACAACTGCTCATGGATTTAATAGTTTTTGAAGATAAGACTATTGATGAATATTTAACAAATTAAAGCTGCAACTCATTTCCATTTTATTTTTTAAAAAAGATTTTACTTATTATTTTTAGAGACAGGGGAAGGGAGAGAGGCATAGAGAGCAATATCAATGTATGGTTGCCTTCCACCTGCCTCCAGCTGCGGACCTGGCTTGCAACCTGGTTATGTGCCCTGGTTTGGAATTGAACCAGTGACCTTTGGGTTCAAAGATGCCTTATCCACTGTGCCACCAGCCAGGGCTCTCATTTCCATTTTAGATTTCCAGAAAAAGGAACTGCTGTTGTTACAAAAACTAAATCACCAAAAAATATGTTAGAGTCTTAGTTGGAAGACACAGTAGAGAAAAATCTTTTAAGCATTTTAGTTTCTTAATTAATACATTAAGTTAAATCAAGTCAATTTTCTGCCATATCTGTTTCTCATGTTTGCGTACATATGTAATTGTACATTTCGTTTACAGGTAAAATCATGCTAGTTACTTTCACACTAATTTTCAATTAGTCCCTGTGTTTTACTGTACATGAATATTACATTATAAATATTAAAAACATTGAAGAGGAGCTTGAAATTTACAAGTTTCACTCAAAAAGTGAGAAAAAGGAAAATCAGAAGTTATGAAAATCTGAAACTACTGGCAATTTTAATTTTAGAAGTCTGGAATTTAGCATTGCATACACATCATTACATCTAGCCATAGAGACGAAAACCAGAAATCTCATACTCACCAAATGCGCCATAATGCTCAATTTGTGCAGTGAGGGCTGCCGATTGAACAACACCACATCCCCATCGATCAGGTGCCTCTCTACGATGTCCCCATACTTGAGCTCATGAGCCATTTTTTCCCTATTTCCGTATTTCAAAAACCTAAACATACAATAATCAACATGATGTGTGAAAACAAAGTTCCCTCACCAAGTTTCTTCCTCTTTATATGGGGATTCAATCTCTAATGATTTAATTGAATCTAAGGTGCTTCCAGTGGCCATCAATTAAACTATGACAAATTGATTGTAAGATGTAGCTTAATTTAGCCCAATTTGTTTTGTCTACTAGATCCAACAACATTAAATGCTAGGGAACAAAATAACACTTCATGTACATTCAACTGTCACATAGGGCAAATGGAATACCTAAGCTCACTACAACTCAAAAGACACAATTTTCATATGCTAAAATGTCCCCAAAACTACTCTGGACTGCATTCTGTGGCTGAGTATGGCAACAGTGAACTTGGTCATGAGGAGGTAGTTATATCCAACTAGATTGAAAAAACATTACCTTTTCATGTGTGTGTGTCTCTGCTGAATGAAATTGGCTCCTGGGTGAACTTCAGGTCCATTTTGAACCAGTTTCCTCAAAAAGTTGATGTTTGCTTTGTTTACCTGCAAAACCACAATGAGATACTATTAGATTACACTTAAGGAGCCCAGCTTCCAATCTGCACTGGCCACTCACTCACTGGATAACACAGCCAAGTCCCTAAATAAATGGGCTAGACTGATCTGTACGGGCAGTCCAGCACATGTGTGATCCTAAAAACAATTTACAGGTATCTTTTCTATAATAGGCCACACTACTAAGACAGGGAGTCAAAGCAGTTCTACCTAATACACAGAAGCAAACACAGGGAGGCTGCCAAAATGAGGAGACAAAGATGTATAGCCCAAAACAAAACCCCAGAAAAACAACTAAAACAAATGGAGATAACCAACCTATGACATGCAGAGTTCAAAACACTGGTAATCAGGATACTCAATGAACTCACTGAGTACAGCAACAAAATAAAAAAGCCCAGAAAGAAATGAAGGTTATACTAAGTGAAATAAAAAAAAACCTACAGGGAACCAACAGTGGAGTGGATGAACTTGAGATTCAAGTCAACCAAATTCTCCAAAGAAACTTTGTAGGTCAGAGGGATTGGCATGAAATATTCAAAGTCATAAAAAGAAGGGAACTACAGCCAAGATCGTTTTACCCAGTGAGGCTATTATTTAGAACTGAACAGCTGATAAAGAGCTTCCTAGAGAAGTAAAAACTAAAGTTCATCCCCAGACCTTTATTATATGAAATGTTAAAGGGACTTATTTAAAAAGAACATCAAAACTATGAGTAATAAAATAGCAATAAAAACATACATATCAACAATTGAATCTAAAAAACAAACTAAACAAACAAAAAGTCAGAATCATGGATAAAGAGTGTTCTGATGGTTGCCAAATGGGAGGGTGGTGTAGAGGAACAGAGGAAGAGGTGATGGGATTAAGAAGTATAAATTAGTAGTCACAGAATAGCCATGAGGCTGTAAAGTACAATATAAAAAAATGGAGCAGCTGAAGGACTTATACTCATGACCCATGGATGGAAAAAAGGTGTGGGGATTACCTGAGGGTAGTTGGGGGTGGGAGGGAAGGAGGGAATAATTGGGACAACTATAATAGCACAATCAATAAAATATTTTAAAAATATAAAACATAACTTATGAAGCAACACAGAATACGTCAAAAATGGTATTACTTGGGAAAAAAGTTGAAGAACAGTATATTTAATGTATCTATGAGTACATACAGTATCATGGTCATATACACTGTAGATATTACACATGATATGTGTATAATACATGAAACAAACGGGAAAGATATGCTTACTAACATACCAAACTGCACGTTGTGTGTGGGGGGTGTCTGTCATTGGGGATTTTACACTAGCTTTTGTTTGGAATCTTTAAATATAATGTAATGCCCTGGCTGGTAGCACAGTGGATAAGGTGCCGGCCTGCAAACCCAAAGGTCACAGGTTCGATTCCCCAGCCAGGGCACATAATCAGGTTGCAAACCAGGTCTCCAGTCAGGTCTGTAGCTGGAGGCAGGTGAAAGGCAACCATACATTGAATAAATAAATAAATAAATAAATAAATAAATAAATAAACAAATAAAATGTAATGTAAAAGAATGGATTCAAAACACAAAGAATTAAGTAGCTGAATGGTACTTACTTTCTCAGGAAAAGTTAGAATTTTGGCCACGTGAACAGGCACAGCTACCTCATCAATTCGGAGGTTGGGGTCTGGTGAGATGACTGTTCTGCCAGAAAAATCCACTCTCTTTCCTGAGAGATTGCCTCTGAATCGACCTAAATAAATAAAAATGGTGTCTTAGGTTTGCATGGCACAAGGTGTGCCCACTGGGGGTAATGTGAGCAGAAAGACAGAGGAAAGTCTGTGATCTCCAATTAGGTAAGCTGGAATACATTCAAAAACAAACAAAGGAAGTAGACCGTCTCCTCCACATTTTGTTGGCAACATACCCTGTTTTCCCTTCAGACGCTGGACAAAGCCCCTGGTCCATTTCTTGGGTGCCATATTAAGGGGAATGCCTGAGAGCTCACTGTTGATGTAGAGGGCACACTGTAGCTGCAAGAAGTCCCAGTCTTCCATGATCATCTGGGTCTTAGCTCCTGATATCCGATGCTAAAAATGAGCAGAGTATGAACAGAAACAAGCCTCATCAATTTGACTTTCTTTATCACAAGCGTTTGCAAGGATTAACTCTAAAACTTAAGGCTTACAAATGCTAATGGGAAGTACTGACCTTTTTTATGACATCATTTAGGAAAATGATTTCTGTCAATTTCATTGTCAGATCATCTTCATTGGTGCCAGACTTCAAATCGCTCACGACAGAGGGTCTGATACATAAGGGGGGCACTAGAAGTCTTGTGAGAATCAAATCAGAAGGCTTTCCGGCTTCTGGATTCATCAGAAGAAGAGGGACATCTTCGGCTGGGATTTGCTTAAATAAGTTAAGAACTACTAAGGGATTCAAGTTTTCCTGTGGAAAGGAAAGGGTTATGTCAATTTTCCACAGCTTGAGCAAGGTATGTTTCTCCATGTACCCTAGCCTATTCACCACTTAGAAGTATAAGTGATGACAGATTTTTCTATTATATGCAATGTTGTGAGCGCTGAAAACATGCTTGTCTTTTACTCCAATCATTTAAACCAATAATTCTACTTCTCATAATGACTCCAAAGGGTATGATTTTTAAAATTAATGCAAAGTTTCAGCTATACGTATGTTCACTAAAGCTGTTCTTAATAGTGAAGTTGGGCCCTGCCTGGTAGCACAGTGGACAAAATGCTGGCCTGTGAACCCAGGGGTTGCTGGTTTGGTTCCCCAGCCAGGGCACGTAACCAGGTTGCAAGCCAGGTCTCCAGCAGGGTTCTTGGCTGGGGGCAGGTGAAAGGCAACCATACATGGATGTTTCTCTCCCTCTCTGCCTCTCTCCCCTTCTCTCTCTGGAAATAATAAATGAAACCTTTAAAAAAAAATAGTGAAGTTGGAAATAACCTGATAAGTTATTAGATACAATCGTGAGATACCAATGCATTGAAAACTATGAAGCCATTAAAAAAATAAGTAAAACAAAAACAAAAACAAAAAACACTATGGAAATATAGCTGGTGCCATGAAAGGTATTTAAAAATGTTGGTAAATGAAATAAGCATGTGTACAATACAACCTCATTTAGGATATACAGCTATACAGAAAAGAAGAAATGGAAGAGTTTACCAAGGTTTTAACAGTGCTGTCTTTCAGTGAGTGGAATTACAATAATTTTGCTTTTATTTATTTATTTTTAAGATTTTATTTATTTTTAGAGAGGAGAAGAGAGGGAGAAAGAGAGGGAGAGAAACATCCATGTATGGTTGCCTTTCACCTGCCTTCAGCTAAGGACTTGGCTAGAGACCTGACTTGCAACCTGGTTATGTGCCCTGGCTGGGAACCAAACCAGTGACCTTTGGGTTCACAGGCCAGCGCCTATTCACTGAGCCACCAGCCAGGGCCTAATTCCGCTTCTAATTTAAAACCTTCTATAGTAAACTTATATTGGTCTGTATTAACTTTACTTACAGAACTGCCATCTTGTAAGAACTTCCTCATAATATAAGAACTAGGTAAATTAACAGATATTCAAAGATCAAAGGTAAGAATGATCAGCTTGTATCTTATTGCTGCTTATTAATTTCTCTTTGGATCAAAGATTGTATGACTGAGAATATATGTTACAAGCAGAACTTGCTATGTATAACTTAATGAGAAGTGGAGCAAAGTTAACATTCAAGAAATGACTGAACAGTTACTGCCCTTAGAACAGTGCTGCAAAAGAAAGTAACTGTGGTTCCATCCTGGAGAAAAGAGCAGTGAAATCAGGGAAAGGGTAGCTTTTCCAATCCACATCCTTGCTCAGAGAATTCCCTTCTTTGGTTTTTTGGTCTCCCAGAAATGGGTAACTACCCCATGCTTCAGGTAACTACCACCTGAAGCAGCTAGGGAGGGAATCTAAAGCTGTTTCCAGAATTCTAAGAAAGAGATGAAGGCCACATATCACCTGCAGTACCAGTCAGGACTAGATGGGAACATCATGGGACTGAAGCCATCCAAGAGGGCAGAAGGACTGGCAAGAGTCTGGAAACCATTTCTTTGCAAAAGCAGCTACTCTAAGAGTGATGTAATAACTGCTTCCCAAGAAGCAGCTTCAAGAGGCTGCTGACTTATTCTGTTAAACACCAAGAAGAGTGCAGAGACCCATGCAGAAAGTAGAGAAGGACTCAGCTTTGCACAGGGCAGAACACTCTCTAACACCTAGAGGTCTATAGTGATGAAGTATGTGCTGTTTTGGCTGGTGGTGAGAGAACATGGCTGGAAGGACGTCAGGCAGGGCAGCCCATCACTGTCTGCTGGGGACATCGTGGCATTTTTACCTGATGGGGAAACAAGACTGATGGAATCTATGGAAGGACTTTTGTCTGCAGGTCCACCAACCCCTGGATTTGTATTAAAATTGGGAGTGGATATACATTAGTCCTCCAGCAATAGAGTCCAGTGGTTCTGTTGAATTCCTAAATGAGTGTGTAACCCAGAAAGAGTCAAGAACTGCAGCACTAGGGCCTCTTCCAACTGTGCTGCCCACAAAAGCATGGGGTTTCACATTCTTGAAAATTAAAAGAACTAGGACAAGCTGATGATCTCAAGGACCTGCCACTCTTCAAGCATCAATCAGGATATCAGAAAACTGGTCTTGTTACCAACCAAGCTTAAGCAGAAGAAACCATTAAATATTTGACAGCATACAAGTGTTATACAAAGCACAGAAAACATATGCATGGTTGAGGGAACACTGCAACCTCACAGGGGGCCCAGACAACAAAGGAGGCTGCATGGAAGCAGCTAAGGGATGGGAATTCTGCTGATGGAGGAGGAGGAGGGAAGGAAGGCTTCATTAGGCTGAAGGGACACTATGAACCTGAGCACACAAAAGGAGGGAGGAAGCCTTATCTGTCATATCATAATTGTTATAGGCAGCATGTTAGTAGCAGTGATAACTACTACAATTGGGTAACATGCTCTAAGCACTTGCTATGTGCCAGATAGTGTGCTAAGAACTGGATCTGGAATTCATCTCTTATTCATCACAAAAGCCCTAAAGCAGGTACTCTTGTAATCTCTGTTTTATAGTTGAGGAAACTGAGATCCACGTTGGGTTACATGTCTAAGGTCATACAACAGGTTAAGTGGTAAAGTTGGTTTCTAATCTCAGGTCTGTCTGACCCCAAAGCCCAAGCTCTTAAATCACCAAGTAACTAGTGGGGTGAAGGATGGGGGACCACAAGTAAGGGTGTACCCCAGAAAGCCCAGGCACCCTCATGCACACTGACCAAGGATGCTTGCCAGGCTTCTGACAGCTTTCCATAGGGCCACCAGCCCGGAGATTGCCTCCTTTTCACGCTGCAGAAAGACAGGATCAACTTCCTCAGCCTTCACCTCAATTTGCTCTGCAGTAGCTTTGCTTTAAACTATCTTGAAGACATCTCCACCTGAATAAATCATTGCTGCCCACCCCCCAATTTCGAGCTATTCCCTGATGCCCACACTTGGATGCTCACTCTCTTCTGAGCATTCCTCATACCCACCTCCACAGTAGTTGGCCATCAGCTCCTATCCACTCTTACTATGTACAATAGCTGTGGACTCTGATTCTGCTATCACTACTCAGGTTCAGGGTTGGTTACCCAATTTTTTCCAATTCAAAGCATTATTCATACACAGTAAATTACATAAATCTTAAGAGATTTTAAAATCTTTTATGTGTATACACCTGTATACATACTCCTATATATAACCATTCGGATCAAGACATAGAGTATTTTCACCTCTCCAAAAAAGTACCCTGATGTTCCTTTTCAAGTCAGTACCATGTCCTCATCCCAGGAGTAACAGTTTTCCTGTATCTATTACCACAGATCAATCCAGCCTTTTCTTGGACTTGAGCTAAATGGAATCCTACACTATGTACTCTAGAATATAGCTTCTTTCTCTCAGCAGGATTCTGAGCTTCAGCAACGTTGTATGTCAGGAGTTCATTTCTTTCATTGCAGGATATTCAATTCATGGACCTATGACAATTTGCTTTTATCCTTCTGTTGAAAGGCAACTGGGATATTTCCAATTTTGGCTTCTACTGATAAAGCTGGAATAAACATTTTTGGACATGCAAGTCCAGAAAGCACAGAGACTTACTTAAGAAAAAGAAGATCAAAACTATGAACATTAAAATAACAACTCACAACCATCAACAACAGAATGTAAAAAATAAAAACAAAAATATGCAAACACCCAGAATAGGAACAGAATCATAGGTATGAGCAGCATTTGGACTGTAATCAGCTGGGAGGGGGAAGGGGGAGAAATGGGGGAAAAGGTGCAGGGATTAAGAAGCATAATTGGTAGGTATAAAATAGACAAGGAGCAGTTAAGAATAACATAGGAAAGGGTGAAGCCAAAGAAGTTATATGCATGACCCACGGACATGAACTAACAGGGGTGGGATTAATGGAGGGAAGGGGGGTGCTGGACGGAGAGGAGCAAAGGGAAAAATAATTGGGACAACTATAACAGCATAATCAATAAAATACACCTAAATTATTTTTTGTACAAATGTTTTTGTGGACATACGCATTCATTTCTTTTTAGTGTATATCTAAAGGTAAGCTTGCTAGATCATATGGTGTATGTGGATTTAACTGCCAAACTTGTTCAGAGTGGCAGTACATTTTACCCTTCCACCATCAACATTATGACTGCCAGTTGCTACAGATCCTTCCCTACCCGTGGGCTTTTTTTTTTTTTTTTTTTTTAACATTTTGACTTTTCTGAGAGTGTGTGTGTGTGTGTAGCTTTAATTAGTTCTCCCTGATGACCAATTAACACTGAGCAACTTTTCATTTATTTACTGGCCACTTGAATGTATCCTTTTATGAAGTGCCAATTCAAGTCTTGTTTTTACCTTTTAACATCAAGTTGTTTTTTCCTTAGTGATCTGTAAGAACTATTTCTTATGTTCTGGCTGTGAGAGTCCTCTGTCAGACTTATGAATTGTTTCACAGTGGCCTTTTGAGAGCAGCCAGGTTCTTCTAAAACTCCGCCATTTGTTCATCATGTTCTTTCCTTGTTCAAAACCTTTCATGGCTCCACACTCTCTACAGCAGGTTGCCCTCTACCAAGTGGTCTCCTTGTTTGTTTTGGGTGTGCATGCCATTGCCTTGGCAACAATTCTTGCTCTATCACTCACTGTCATCTTGGACAATGCTGTCTTATAAGTGTGTTGTGAGGATTAAAAACAGGGTAGGGCAAAAAAGTTTATAGTTTGTGTAGAAAAAAATACAATGAATAATAATACAACAATATTGTTGTATTTGCGTACTCACACCTGCAAACCTCCTTCTGCCCCTCCCTGTATGAGGTAATCCAGCTAAGGAACTTGGAATAACGCCTAACAGCAGTCGCCAAATGCAAGGTGCTTTTATTTGTATCGCTCTCTGGTCTTTCAGAGCCTCAGACTCTGAATGAGCCTAGACACTGTTACCTGGACATTCTGAGCTCACTGTCCTGGACTCTCTAAACCCTACCGACAGTTAAGGACCAGCTCAAATAACACCTCTCCTCACAGACCTCCCTAACCAAGTCTTAAGAGAAATTTTCCTCCTCCTTTCCCAATGAACATACTGACCTTGCCATTCTTATGACAATCAGCAGTTTGGCCTATCATATTAGTTATCTTTTCATAGACAAGTGGCTACTGACACACCTAGGCTGGGATTTAAAAAAAAGATTTTATTTATTATTTTTAGAGAGGGGAAGGGAGAGAGGCAGAGGGGGACAGAGACATCAGTGTATGGTTGTCTTTCACCTGACTCCAGCTATAGAGCTGGCTGGAGACCTGGCTTGCAATCTGGTTATGCATGACCTGGCTAGGAGTTGAACCAGCGACCTTTGTGTTTGCAGGCCGACACATTATCTACTGTGCCACCAACCAGGGCTAGACTGGGATCTTTGAGAGTGCAGTGCCTGATGCTGGTAGTCTGGTATGCAGGAGCCAGTAAACTAATTTGTTAGTTTCATACAGTATTCTAGACAGCACTATGTGCATTAATCACTAATCAAATTCAAAGCAAGGTAAAAACAAGACACTATAAAATTCTATTGGTTAAGAATGTGCCAATTAGACCTGGCTGGTAGCACAGTGGTTAAGGCGCCGGCCTGCGAACCCAAGGGTCACAGGTTCCATTCCCCAGCCAGGGCACATGACCAGGTTGCAGGCCAGGTCTCCAGTCAGGTCTGTGGCTGGAGACAGGTGAAACGCAACCATACGTTGATGTCTCTCTCCCTCTCTGCCTCTCTCCCTTCCCCTCTTTCTAAAAAATAATGAAAAAAAAAAAAAAAAAAAGTGCCAATTAAATGAGAATTACCTATAATTACTTAATTTTATTATCTGAGAAACATGATCTTTTAGTTTGTGCTCTATCCAGCTGTAGTTTTACAATCTTTTTTATAATAAAAATGTTACATGTTACCCGAACAACTGGAAATGTGTTAGTTCTAAGACCAGTCCACACTAAATGGAGTACTAAACAACTATCACATGAAATATGCCTGGACATCTAATTTAACTGAACTTATTTTGGAATAATGCATACATATTGGAGGGTGTAGAGCCAGGATGTGTAAGTGTTAGGGGGCCCGGGGAGGCAGGAAAAGGGCAGGCATGTGTCAGGCTCACCTGTGCTCTCCCCAGCAGGGGCTCTACTTCTTTGTTGTGCTCTATGGCAGTTTCAAAAGACTGAAGAAAATTGGACACAACAGGATCTACCACTTTTTTGTTGGTCTTGTATTTCTCATGAATTATTTTCAGTAATCCACATTTCTTTACAGTACCTATAAGAATTTATTTACCAAGGTTAGATAAATTAGGTTCTTGGTTAGGCTGGCCTCAGGCTGCAGCCTAGCTAATGAAGTTACTGAAATGACTAGAGCAATGGAAGATGAGAGATGCATTTCCCAACAGTGCATCAGTTACTAGGCTCTAAAGCATAATTTGTAAGAATAAAGTTGACTTGGACACACTGCATAAAACTAATAAGCGAAACAAGAGAATTAACGGAAAGGGTTATTTCTAAGCCTTTCCTGCACTCTACTCACCATTAAAAGCACCACAGTGATGGCAGATGTTTTTCTTTCGGCATTTCTCAGAGATTTTCTTCTTCAGTCCTCGCTTCTGGAGGTATGTCAGGCCCGGCCTCTTTAGATAATCCAGAAACTGCTTCTTCTCCTCCTGGGACAGCATGATATGGCAGCAGGTTTTGCAGATCATCTTTTGAAAATTAAACAAACAAAACAGGTAAATGAATAAGAGGATAAAAAGTTGTATGTTTTTAAAATGCACCCCCACCCCTTGCTTGGGATACTTAACTGAGTGACCACATGCATGGATCTACATGAAGATATGCATAGAAAGGCAGCCCATGTTCATGAGAATGTTAGTCACAGTTATAGCTGGCTGGTAGGATTTTTAACTTTTTTTTTTTGGTGCCATACTGTATTACTTGAATCATTATTTTATTTTTACCTTTTACAATATATACATATCACCTACTAAAGGAAATTTAAGAAATAAAGAAACCAAAAACTCCAATATCCCCAACTGACAATCCCAAAGCTCATGTCTGGGATCTGAACACATAAATGCTTACCTGAAGGATGCCTATAACTGCTCTGAAGTACCCCACATGAAAACATGGCAGTTCCAAGTCAATGTATCCATAGTGGCCCAGACAGTCAGCCAAGTTTTTACCACAGGTTTCACAAGGACGGTCCTTCTCGCTTGTACCCTTTGGATAAAAGCACACCCAATATCAATGAAGACTACTAGACAGCCACGTGGGGACCAATACTCACAGGTGTCTAGGTGACTCAGAATCACAATCACCTGGGAAGCTGAAGCGTATTCCCATACAAATGACTGAATGCTGGAGCTGGAGTCCCTGAGACGTGCAGGGTAATAGGGTGGATGGAAAGAAGCCCTTGTTTCTACCAATCTCGTAAGTCACCAGCTTAATCAGCAAGTCAACACAACACATGGAACTGGGAAGGACAGGGGTCTTACCATCCTGTGGTCAAGCACCCCGTACAACAAGGGGGCATGGTTGTTGTCCTGGCTGTACAGGTTCTTACTCACAACCTGGATATGCGCCTGCTGGCGCATCTCCTCAGGGGACTTCATTCCAAAACAGATGTGGCTTCTGGAATGAAAAGAAACAGGGGAACAATTATATCAAAATCACTTACCTCACCCTGGCTGGTGTGGTTCAGTGGATTGAGCGCCTCCCTGTGAACCAAAGTGTCACCAGTCTGATTCCCAGTCAGGGCACATGCCTTGGTTGCAGGCCAGGTCCCCAGTTGGGGGTGCATGAGGGGCAACCACACATTCCCTTCCTCTCTTTTTCCCTCCCTTCCCCTCTAAAAATAAATAAAATCTTTAAAAGACAAACAAAAACCACTTACCCAAAATACCATTATATATGTGACCCACCATAATTAACCATAATCTTCCAACCTTCTATGGGCTCTGCTCCACCATAGTGTATATTCAAACCTCTCCCATTTTTCCTTAGGAATCTCTATCAAATGACATGGTGCTTATGAAGGTCACCAAGTCCACCTGCTTATTGCTAAGTCTAATAATACTTTTATTTTACCTAGCTGTAGCATTAGCAGGCAATCCCTCCCTCTCTCATTTTGAAATACTATCATCTCATGGCTTTGGTGACACTATATACTGTTCTCTTCCCTTCTGACTTTTTGTTTTGTGGTCCCTCCATCTACCGCCATCCCTTAAATACTGACATCTCTCCCTACCTAGGATTATAACCCTCATCCTCTTTTCTTTTCATGTTACACATTTCTACTGAGTAACATGTACTTGAGTACATGTTGATGTCTGTTTAACCTCTATCTGTAGGCCAGCTACTACTTCTACTCAGCTGGAGGCCATATAGACACATTTTTTGGGCAGCTACACTTGGATATCCCATAGGCACCTCAAACTTGATATATCTAAAACAGAAACCAATACTTTCTCTCCCAAATCTAACTTCATTCATTTTACCCCCAAACTGGGGATTTACAATATGCCAGGTACCATACTGAGGGGCTGAGAATACAGATAAGACAGACAAGGTCCCTGCCAGACAAGGTCCCTGCCAACACGAAGTTCACAATTCATGGTGACTGAGACAGATATATAAAAGTGAATAAATAGAGAATTAAAGTGATGCGAAGGATTAGAGTCTGATGAGGACACTTTATGTTGTGTGGTCAGAAAGCCTCTGTAAAATTGACTTTTTTTTTTTTTTTTTAAGATTTTATTATTTTTAGAGAGAGGGAAAGGGAGAGAGGCAGAGAAGGAGAGAGATACCCATGTATGGTTGCCTTTCACCTGCCACAGACCTGGCTGGAGACCTGGCTTGCAACCTGGTTATGTGCCCTGGCTGGGAATCAAACCAGCGACCCCTGGGTTCGCAGGCTGGTGCCTATCCACTGTGCCACCAGCCAGGGCCATGTAAAATTGACTTTTAAGCTGAATTTTGAATAAGAAGGAACCAACAATAAGATGATCCCTTGGTTGAGGATTTGAAATAAAGAGTTTAAGCAGGTCCAGGGTCCCAGGACTTTCTGGAACAAGCTTGGCGTCTTCAAAACCGAATGAAAAGCTGTACACTACAGCACAGAAAGCTCCTCAAAGGCGGTGAAGTCAGTGAGGTGTGAGGGGCCAGGCCCTGTGGCTAGGGAACTAAGGCAGGGAATTTAAATGTTAATGCAATGGAAAGCTGCTAGAAGATTTTAAATAGAAGTGTCAGGGATGTTATTTGCATCTTAACGGAGCCTCTGGGGTTGCTTTGTGAAATTACATCTGCATACAGGCAGGGGTTGGGGAGGGTGTGAGAGGCCAGAGCAGATTTAGAGAGACAGCCTGGGAGGAGTCATCCGGGTAAGGCACAGGTTCCTCATTCTAGTGAATGGAAATCACCCACACAGCTGCCCAAGGAAGAAATTCTGTGTGTCAATCTCATTTCTCCCTTAACTCCTCACCAGTTTTATACCCTTTGGAATCCAATTCTCTCCAATGACTCTACTACTCCAGTACAGGCCGTCATCATCCCCTGCCCGGAGCCCTGCAATGGCTCCCAAGGTCTCCCTTTTGCTTTGTCCTCTTGGATCAAGAGATCTTTTGGAAGAACTCTTATCAGAACTACCCACCTGCTTAACTAAAGCACTACAAAGGTCCCTCACTGCAAAATGACTCCAGAACACAGCTTAACAATCTTCATTCTTCTCTCCCACCCTCCCTCCAGCATGCTTTGTGAAGAAGGCTCTTCAGTTTGTTCTCTTCTGCCTGAACCCCCTTCCCATTCGGTGCTCAGAAGCCCCCAGGCCTGCCCGTCCTGGCACTTATCATAACCAACGTTGACTTGCTTATCTTCTCCAACTAGAACAGGCAGTAGCTCTTAATTCGTGCGGTACGTCTAAGGCCTATCACTGGGCCTACCATAGTCCCTTCCTCAGTAAACATGCGCTGCCAGAAGGAAAGATGTTCATTTTCCTACAGGGCCCTAAGCGAGGCTATGGCCTACTGCGTAAGCTCTGAGAGAGAAGGCCCAGAACAGTAGCGTCGCTTCAGAGACCACCATCCATCGCTGGTAGTGCAGTCCTCTACCGGACAAATCTATCCTTTGATCAGCAATAAACTGCTTTCCTGTCAGGTGCTGTACAGCGAAACCAAGATTAGACAGCCTCTGCCCCAGAATGCTTTTCAGGCCGCAGTGGCGAAAGATTTGGATAAAGAAAGGGATTATTGTTTGAGTCACAAGGCTCACGCCACATCCTGCCCAAGCCCGGGACCACCCCGGCCCCTAGATGCTGAAATGCGTTCTATCTCGGCCCACACCTTCCAATTGGTCCCCACCTCAAACCCTTAGTAAACAAGGACCCCTGACCTCAGACCCCTCTGCCTCTCATTTCTCCGCCCTTTGGCCACTCTTGCTCCACCTTACATTTTCTTGGCCACATCCGTCTCCCGGAACTGCTCCTTCACCATGGTGACCGCTGCCGGGGTACCTTCTTGAGACTTCGGGGACGTTGGATTAGAAAAGCGACGCTCCCCACAACCCCGAGTTGTGCTTCTTGACTTCTTATTGACACCGCCACAGCATCCTCTCGGCCACCGTTAAGCGCCCCACGTGGCCACTTCCGCTTCCGCTTACTCGCCCCGCCTCTGTCAAGAGAGGCTTCAGGCGCAGGGATTTTTTTTTTTTTTTTAGGCTTTATCTATGCTGCCACCTTGCGGCACCTCCTTGAAACTGCGGCGAGGTCGTCCCTGTATTTTCCAAATCGCATTTCTGCTCCTTTTCTCCAGGTCATCCGAGTCCTGCAGAGAAACTACAACCCACTGCCTCAGGACTTTTAGACAACCAAAGAGCCAAAATTGCTAAAAGTGAAAAACAGTCATCATCGACATTAATCCCATCTTAATTAAGGCCTCTAATTGTTTAAGGAGCATTGGAGGCTAAAATGTATCTTTCCAAGGAACAGAGGGCACCATCTGGACGACCAACAAAACAAATAAACAGGGCAGAAAACACTGCCATGCTTGTTCCTTTATTTCACAAAGTTATTTTGAAAAAGAAAATAATTAAGTTCATATTTTTTCATTACAAAACAGAAGCTGAAAATGTCAGTTTAGAGTGAAAAGTGAGCCCTGATGAGCTAGGAAAACCAGATGAGGGGAGAACAGGAAGGGAGTATCACTCATGTGTTGAAATAAGTTGCTTGCTTACAGTCTGTGACAATCTGTGGAAAGTGATCCTAATTTGACATCTTCATGCAGGAGACTAGCGAGAAAACCACACTACCATAAGGCTCACCGCTACAGAACCTGAAATTAAAAAAAAAAGTTTTTCATTTATGTATGCATTCATGTATTCACACTTTAAAAAAATATTTTATTTATTATTATTATTTTTAGAGAGAGAGAGGAAGGGAGAGAGGCAGAGAGGGAGAGAAACTCAATGTATGGTTGCCTTCCACCTGCCTCCAGCTAGGGACCTGGCTGGAGACCTGGCCTACAATATGGTTATGTGCCCTGTTTGGGAATCAAACCAGCAAACTTTGCAGGCTGGCACCTTGTCCACTGAGCCACCAGCCAGGGCTGAACTTGAAATTTCTTTGCTGTGAGAAACTCTAAACAAAACCCAACAAAATGGATCAACAATCTTTGAATTTTATAAAGGGATGCTATGCTATCTATTCTTCAGACTCCCATGAATTCTCACAAGTAAAAACAATACTGTCATAGGCAAAAAGCAAAGCAAACCAGCCTTCCTAACCTATCTCAGCAGTTAATCACTTATTATATCTTTGGAGTCATGTTGACAATATTATAACACGATTTGATGAGTAACTAGAAGTTAAGAGCAAATGTTCTTCAACTACAATTACTCTAAGATTTGTGACTTTGGGAAAGTTATTGAACCTTACTGTGTCTTAGCTACTTACCCATCTGTCAAGGGTTAAGTAATAGGTTTCCTATTAGAGTTGGTAGGATGGTTAAATGGAATAATGGATGTAAAAGTAATTAAAATGTAACAGGCACATAGCAATCACTCAATGAATATTAACTGTTCTTATTATTCTGAAGCACATAGGAAAGTTATTCTCGAAGCCTGCAACCTGGTCTCCTCGTCCACACTAACCTTTGGGAAGTTCTTTACTAATGTACTCTTTGAACATGAACACAAATTCTTTATCTTTACGTGTTTCTTTGCGTTTGAACAACTAAATTTCTGGATCAAGCAAGTACTCGTTAAAAGCTCACCTTTTGTTTGTAAGAACTAAGATTTACACAAAAAGATAAAGAATGATTCATTTTTAGTCAGAAAATCATCAAAGTCTCAGAATACTAATTAGCAAAAAATCAAAAGTTTGTGCCCTTGAAATAGCAAAAGTTTTGAGTCAGGGTTTCTGCAGTTTTAGTTACAAAATGAGGCTGATCAATAGGGACTCCTACCATGTTTTCCAGATTCACCAATTTTTAACTCAGCTGGAGGTAACTTTTAAAACTTATTTTCTTTTTTTAAACATTATTTTTCAATTAGTTGACATTCAATATTATTTTATATTTGTTTCAGGTGTACAGCATAGTGGTTAACAATTATATAGTTTATAAAGTGGCCCCCTGATAATTCAAGTATTGACTTGGCACCTTACACAGTTATTACAATCTTACTGACTATATTCCCTATGCTGAATTTTACATCCCTGTGACTGTTTTGTGACCAATTTGTAGTTAATTCCCTCACCTTTCCTCCCCATCCTCCCAATCCCCCCTCCTTCTGACAATCACCAGGTGGCTCTCTCTATGACCTCGTTTCAAATCGGTTTGCTCCTTTTATTTTTTAGATTCCACATATAAGTGACATCATATGGTATTTGTCTTTGGCTAGAGCTAATTTAAGTTACAATTCGGCTTAACACAAACCGTAGTAGGGGCAATTCGGATAGGTAAAGAATTGAACCAATAGTGAAGTGGCGTTTACTAACCTAGTTAGCCCCTAGCTGTTCCGTCTCCGGATTGGCCAGTCCAGAATTCTGGGGCGTGACCAAAATGGATGAGGCTGGGCTTTGGGCACTTTCAATCCGGCATTGGCGTAGTCTGCCTTGCGACCTGGCCACGCCCCGCGCCGGCGCGGCTGGGGTCCTTCTGTTTGCGTTGATATGATTGGCTGGCGGCGAGTGGGTCTCTTTTCCTCCCTTGCTGCTTGAAGCCGGGTTCCATCATGGTGAGTGTCCATGGTCTGTGCACTTATCCATTGCATATCCGAGCCATCTTTGGTCCCACGCTTACCCGGTCTTCGCTATTGCCGCCCGAAATCCGGTTGCTCTTCCCTGGCCACGTCTGGCGGAGACCGGTTGTCGATGGCCCCGGCACCTCCGGTTTGTGTTTCCAGGCTGCGCTGCCAACCTTACATGCCCGGCATCAGAGTTTAGGGCCTGCGGAGCCAGGAAACGGCCGCTGAGTTTGTTGGCTTCTTAGAGCTTAGGGGAGTGGGTGTGGTGAGGTGAAGGACATCGCACTTGCAATTTAGGATAGGTAGACTGTTTGCTGGTGAGGGCCGCCCAGAAAGGGGAGAGGGTGCCGGCAGATCCCGGGCGAGGTCCGGCGAATGAAACCGTTGCCATGTGTAAGCCAGGATATTGTCAGTCGATTGGATCCTTTTGTTATACCCTGAGGAAACGGATCCCCTGGAAAAAGAAGCCACCATCTTTTAAGTTGTGATTACCGAGGCCCGTCATTCGAAAGGTTCACCAGTTTTTAAGTTAACTTGATCCTTTGCCGTTGAAGTGAACAAATTATTTTGGTGTGATTTTTCAAACAAACTGAAATGTAGCTATCGGTTCTTGGCACGTGAAAACCTCCATATTTATGGTAAAAATTTCTTGTAGTGTAAACATGCTAAATATCGATATCCCTTGGTAGTTATTGTAGAAAACAGAGGTGTTGGGCCATTAAGAAGGGAGCCCGGTTGTATGGGCTGTGGAGTTGGTCATTCAGGAAGGGTAGTTTACATGTAGGTGGGGGCGGCGTTGATGTCCGGTGAGGGCAGGATGCTGTAAACAAGGTACTGTGACCCTTAGCGCTTGTAATACTCCAGAGAGGCTGTTCTTAACTGGGGTTGACTTTTTGTCCCAAAGAGGAAACGTCTGGAAACACTTGGTTACAACTGGGAAGTGGGTTTGCTATGGCATCTAGTGATTTGAGGCCGGGGTTGCTGCTAAACATCTTAAAAGGCTTAAGCCTCTGGACCAAAATACCAGTAGTGCTGAGTGGACGTGCCATGCTCCAAGGTGAGTCCCAAAACAGCAAAATGATAGATTTTGGCAAAGCTGTTGACTGGGTACTTCGTGTGTATGTGTGAGGTGTGCCCTGCGAGCTGGGCACTGTGGTAAGTGGGTTAGGAGGAGGTGGGGATTTGTACCCTTTTTCTTTGTATTGAAGCTTTCCTGCTAGTCCCATGTGGCTTTTCAACATTTGAAATGTGGCTCCTGCAGCTGAGGAATTCCACCTTAAATGTTATTTAATTATCTACCTGTGGTTAGTTGGCTACTCATTTGAATAGCACAGTTCTAGGACTTGGAAAATTACAGGAAGGACAAAGAAAGGTTGACTAGTATGTTATGTTTTCAGAACGACACAGTGACTATCCGGACTAGGAAATTCATGACCAACAGACTACTTCAGCGGAAACAAATGGTAAGAAGGGGCACATCAAAGTTTGCTTACTTGTTCTTAACTTCGTGTGTGCTTTCTCACATGTGCTTCTGATGGGGTTCACCACACTCTGGGTATGGGTATGTGCCCTGACCTAGAGTCGAACCCCCTATCTTTTGGCTTACAGGACAGTGCTCCAACCAACTGAGGCCCATTGGCCCAGGCAAGTGTTCACTGTTGAGAGTGTATTTCATTATAATAAATACCAAACTTGTTATTTCCATTTAGGTCATTGATGTCCTTCACCCGGGCAAGGCAACAGTACCCAAGACAGAAATTCGGGAGAAATTAGCCAAAATGTATAAGACCACCCCTGATGTCATCTTTGTGTTTGGATTCAGAACTCATTTTGGTGGTGGCAAAACTACAGGCTTTGGCATGATTTATGATTCCTTGGATTATGCAAAGAAAAATGAACCCAAACATAGACTCGCAAGAGTAGGTATCCTCATTTTGTTCAAGAGCTACTGAAGGTATTTTTTTCAAAAGCATTGTATTGTGGGTACAGTGCAATGAGCAGGATCAAGCAGAATGGGGAGGTGAGGAAGCAGTCTTCTAGGAGCAGCAAGTGCAAACGTACAGAGTGAAGAAGAGTAGATTTAGCAGTCTCTACAAAGGGTGGGTAGAGCTCTTGGTAAAGGCTCCTCTGTCAACTGAGATTAATAAATCTGGAGGTGAAATGGAAGAGACCCAAAGAGAAATCAAAATATGGTGACCTTGTGAGCTGTAGGTTCAGGGCTGGCCAATAATAGCTCAGTCCTTTGAATTACCATGCATGGGTTGTTGAATAGATGTTTATTTCTTGTGCTATTACTGTACACATTGATCCTTAATTTAATGACCCTTTCTGTTCAAGTACTTAATGTACTTGAGAAGTTTCAATTTAGGGAGTTGAATTTCTTGAACGCCAAGCTGGTCTGTTTGCCTACGAAGTTACCTACCAAATGTTTTGTAAGTCACCTGTATATATTCCTCTTTCCTTTAGCATGGCCTATATGAGAAGAAGAAGACCTCAAGAAAACAGAGAAAGGAACGCAAGAACAGAATGAAGAAAGTCAGGGGGACTGCAAAGGCCAATGTTGGTGCTGGCAAAAAGGTACAGTTCGTGAGGGAAATTACAGAAATGTCAACTGCAGGTCTTTTTTTAGTTTATAGAAAAGAGGTTTTATTATTTTTTTTAAGTAACCTTTCTTAATGTTTCTTCCCTTCCACCTCTTCTGGATTATAGAAGGTAACGTATTTTGAGAAGCTACATAACGTAGTGTCTTAACACCACCTGAGTAGAGTAGCTTCTCCCACAGTAGCTTTGCTACAGCTCACAGATTAGCACAACACAGGGGCCACATTGGTTCGGTGATTGATCATCTTGGTCAGTGCCTTGCAAGCCCAATCAGAAGTTTCCATTTTACTGCTAATTGGCATAGACTTGCTGTAGGAGCATATCTAGTTTTCTGAGACTAATTTTAAAATGGACAGCTAGTTTAAGGAGTTGAATCAATGTGGCCCATGTTTTCCTGGCATACTGGAGAGGCAGTTGAAATCTCAATTGTTTACCTCTCCAGTTAGCCAAGACTTAAATGATTTTAATGATAAGCAGCTTTTCACCAGCTTTGCCTAGCTAATTGTAAACAGTTGAATTAAAGTGTTGGGTTATTAAAATAACAAATAATCAAGTGTTCTGTGAACTTGTTTTTTTTTTTTTTTGCTTTTTCCCTCTACTTGGATTTCTTGTTCATCAGAAATGAAGTGTCTGGCAGGTACTGAGATTCTGAGCACGGTGTGGGGATGCATCACCTTCACTGAGTTTTGCTTTGATGCTTTGCATGTTGGCTTTTGAACGACAGTTTTATAGTATAGTTAATAATGACACTATTGCTATGTTTTAAAATAGCATACTGTGAACAAAGGAGAAAAACTTTTAGTCACCCTTATTTTGGAAACTCAAAAATACATGTTAGATTGTAAAGTGACCCAGTAGAGAAAGGTGGATATATCCTGCTAAGTAGGCCTTTTAACTTAACACTTGGGAAGCTGTGTCCCAGAAGGTTACATACTCAGGAAATGGCTTTAGTTAACATAGGTCTTGGGGGAAGGGTCCTTTCATCCAGTTATGAACAGCCTTTTCCTTGGGGACTGGAGACTGCTCCATACTCTGGCAGCGCTGTTCATAAACTGGTCCAGGAAAAGCCTCTGTCTTGGATCATCCACTCAAAGCTGCCTTTTACCCTCTCTTTTATCATTCCATTGGTTTTTACTGATCTTCAACTTTTCATCTGATGTCTTTTTGTAATTGGAAAATTTCCAATATAACTATTTTCACGTTAAAGCCTTTGATAGACATATTTTTCTCACAAGTATGTAACGTGGGCTGAGCCTGGGTTGGGGATAGTAGGAGTTCGAAATAGTGATGGTCACTGACCTTGTGTGCTTTCTTTATGATTCCCTGCCAGGCCAGGCAGTAAACCTGCTCTGCCTGCCCAGAACTCAAATCGCCTTGACTTCTCAGTGCCCCGAAGTTCTAGTAACAAACTGCCAGAGGAACTTCTTGCTACTTAGAGCCATTCCGTTTGTGAGGCTACCTATACTGACAGAAGTTCTGATGGTTACAGAAAAGAATCAGTTAATATTTGTCTTTGGATCCATAGCTGAAGGATATTTAACACATTCTTCATTCAGTCTCAGTCTTACGTGTTTGTGCACAGGGGTGACGGGTACAGAGGGGTAACCTGGGGGACCTGAGCCATCACTGTTCCTACTTCAAGTTGCACTAGCACTGCTCTGAAAAGCCAACTGCAAAATGAATGCATAGACAAGCACATGTAGTTTTTGGCTAAAATCATCAAGCAAATAGGGTTCTTTTATTTCAGTTTCGTTCTGATGTTGAAATTTGTATTTGCTTTTGGGTGAAATAAGAATTATTTAAAATTAAGAAATAAATCTCGATGCTTGCAGAACAGTTGAAGCATTTTTTACTGTAGTTAAATTCTCCACATCTTTTAATACTAATTTGCACTATTTTTGTTGGCTGCGAATGGTGGCTTTTGAAGTATTGAACTGAGACAAGTTTTTAAAGACTTGCTTGATCATTCAGAGCTCTCTTCTTGTGGTTAAATTTGACTTTAGTCAGGGATGATTTCCAAGTCTGTCTGGTGCTAGTGTGCCCAGCACGGTGTTGCTGGGCAGAGCAGAGGGTCCACGGCTTAGGTGTGTGCCTCCTTCATTTAGAAGTAGCAGGCAGTGGCAGTGGGTTGGCATTACCATTATATTGACCTCTCTTCATTGTGAAGTCATCACACTAGCCACCTTTTTGCATAAGAGCCATAGTAATCAGGCAAGGTATTCTCAAAATTGGGAGTAATAAAGTCAATGAGTGTGTCTAAGCAGTGTTCTATATACAGTTGCAAAGAACCAAATGATCACCTTTAAGGTATCTAATTGCATGCACTTAAATGCAGATTATTTTGGAGTTTAAAAAGGGACTATTAACAAATGTTTTTTTCCCTCTTCCCTTCTCCTTTCCCTGCCACTGATTCAGTGAGCTGGAGATTGGACAACAGGTATAATTCAAGCTTTTTTCATTTAGATCATTAGACTTGGTTTACTGGCACTGTGATTGAAAAGTAGAGCATGTGAAATACATTAAGTAGAATTAACAAATACTCTCAAGAGTTGTAGCCCATGGTTCTGTTTTTAAAATTTAGTAACACTCAACTCATTTTTCTATTTTGTTCCTAACATGGATGCTTTATTTGTTAATGTTTGCATTGTTATGAATTATAAACCTAACATAATTCTAGGTTACTAATGTTTGTTCTGCATGAGTGTTGTTAATTTTGGAGTTTGTTAAAGAATTTGAACTTTAATTTTTAAAATTAAGTTTTGCAGTTGCTAACTAATTTTTTTCTCTTTGATTCACAGAAGGAGTAAAGATTCTTCAGTGACTTATCTGTGGTGATTATGCAGATTTTCATGAGAGGATTAATAAACTAATAACTTTTTATGTGTCTGGTTTTTTGAAATATATTTGAAGTTTACTGGGAGTGTTATTAGTCTGGTGTTTTAGCAGATTTAGGTTGCTGTCCAAGTTCACATGTTTCTTTAAGCATTTACACAAACCAGGTATGATGGGGTGGTGGTGTCTTTCCACTTAATATCACAAATCAGTGTAGAGTATGGGCAACATGGGAGCATGTAGAGCCAGTTGGAGTGCTCATGTTAATACTTGCTTGCCATCACTGTGGTTTGTCTCTGAAATGGACACTTAAAATCGGAATTCCTTTTTAGGTTTTTCTAGAACCCCACTTAGTTCTTGTTACTGAAAGATTATTTGCTGGCTTCAGAAACAAAAACTGTTAGGTCACATTTTCACCTATTCTGAATAGGATCTATCAAAATTGGTATTTCTGTATTGTAGGTTTGTGCTTGGGATAAATGAATAGTTATGAGTGGGGAATTAGAAAGAGGCTCTAGTGTAATGAGGATTTGGGTGTAGTGTGTAATTCTTAAATCTGATGATACGTGCATTTTTTATAAAACACAGGGTGTTCTAGTGTTATTTTTCCTCTGCGTACTGATTCTCACAGCTTTTTAGGCATCAGGGTTGTGGTTCTTAACTGGGCTATTGTTTAGTTGTAGGGGGTTGGGAGATTTGAGGAAGGGATTTGTTCTAGGGCTACTATGTGGGTTGAGATGCCTTTTATTAATGGCTTATCTGGGTTTGGGATGCAGTTTTATTTTTTCCTGAAGTTGGTGTATGATTGGCTTGCACTTTGGGTGGATCCTTTTGGGAGTCAGTTTATAAATGCTGTTAGGAGCCATGACGGATGAAAAAACTTTAAGAAACCTTAGGAAGCAGTAGGGTACTTGAAAGATCTAGTTGGTTGGGTACAAAGGGGATCCAGGAAGAGGAAGAAACTTGACAAGGCCTATCAAGTTTGTAGGAGGGAATAGTGTATATTTTAGAGAATGGGGAGAGGACTTGACTGAAGATGGAGCTGGACAGGAGGTTAGGGTGTGAATAGATGGAGGGGCCTGAGGGTGGGGTGGGTATAGTTCCAATTGTGGTTATGCTGAGATTGCATACTTGGATTTGTGGAACCTGTGGCTCATTGGGTTCCCTTGCTAGGACCAGGAGATGGCAAATGGCCTTCTAGGAGGGAGAGTGAAGGAGTGAGGGATTTAGGCCTGTAAGCTTCAGTTTTCATTCAAATGACTAATGGGTGAGGAATAGGATTTGAGGTGAGGGGCATTTTTAAAGGAGCAGTGTGTGGAGGGAGGAAGTCATTCATGGTTGATGGCAAATGTAGTCTGGTATGCAGGTTCCTGTTTCTGAGCTAGGGTTTGGGAGATGAGGGCTGGGTCATGACTGGGAAGATGTGAGGTTATATTTGGGCTGGCTGGGTACAGGGCAGGAGGTGAACTGGGAGCAGGTGGAAGGGGTATGGTCCCAGGACTAGGTGGTCACAAAGGAGCAGGTGTAATGGAAGCGATGGATCAAGAACTGAAGGCAGGTGGGTTTTACAATGGGGTACTAAGGACTGATGAAGATAGAGGGCACAGCTGCAGGGAACCTGAATAGAAGTGAAGGTTGGCATCAGTCATAAGATGTAGCCTTATCTCTGGGTTGGGCATCGTCTTGCAAAACAGTCTGGTTCAATTCCTGGCAGGTTGCAGGCCAGGCTTGGGGGAACGGGAGAGGTAAGGGTTGGGCACTTCTCTCCCCCTCTGAAAATTGGAATGTGCTCTGGAAGGACAGTTTGCAGCCTTAGTCTCTGGAAAAGGGAGTTGTGAATTAACTCAGGCTGGGCATTTTTCCCGAGGAGCTGCTGAGGCTGGGATGTGGAAATCAAAGGCAGTCTTGGTATGTAAACTTTGAACCTGGACAACTTTTACGTAAACTCTCCTAAATACTGGAGGAAGTAATAGCTGGCCTGCCATAAGAGCCTCAGGATAGGTGGTTATAGCTAGCTATCCACCCTCATCTACCTGCTTGCTGGTCTCAACTCAGCCCCTTTTGCATGCTCTTTCCATCTAGTCTAGCTGATTGGGTAAGTCGCTTGGTCCCCTGCTTGGGTTAACTTCCCTTTAAATTGGGGCTCCCAAGGGCACTTGCTCTGCTGACCTGCTTCACAAGGCTCTTTTGGAGTTCATGATGCATCTTTGAAAACAGTTTGGGAACAAGTGCTAGACAACTGATAGGAAGCAGGGACTTGAAGGAATTATCTTTAAATTGTGGACAACTGCTATTGAATTTCTGGGTTCTTGGGAGATGAGTGCTTTGTTGGCCCTGATGGTGATCTCACACTTGCTGCTGTCAACAGGCTTTGAAAGAACCTCCATAAACACGTAAGGTTGACTTGACTAATGGGAGTCAACAGGGGGAGCGCATCCATTCTCACAATTTGGTGCTGGTGGGGAGCTGAGTCTCAGAGGTAGTAAGAATCTGGAGAGTGGTGGGAAAAGAAGCTAGAGGTGTTTCTGAGAAAAGCAGTTTTGAAAGAGTCCAGTGAATATTGGGGTGCTTTACAGCTTTCCTTAAACTGCACTCCTGAATGTTGTTTGCAGCTACATGTACCCAGGCAGCTTTTAATGCTCTGCCCTTTTCCCTGGCAATCTTGATTATTTCAGGCTCTCCTCAAGAGCAAATCTTAAAGACATCATGCTCCTCTAATCTGCACAGTAACCATAAAAATCAGGTCTTAACTGGACCCATCTTGGAGAGGAGAGGGTTTAGAACAGTTAAATAACTTACCCAATTAAGTAATGGGGCTCCTGTTGGAACACAATTGTATGTCTTGGGTCTTCGTTGCACGTTTATTCATTCACGCAAATATTGAATAGCTGTTTTCTGCAGGACAGAATAGTGTATAAAACTCATGATTTACATACCTACTATGTTCTCAGCAAGGTATCTGCCAACAGGACTTATTAAGCAAATTATTAAATGACCAAATGGATTCCTCATTTACCTAGCTGTGTGTGAGTTCCTGTTCTGGGAGCTGGATCCGGAAACCAGTTCCTCCCCTTAAAAGCAACTTGGAGTGGGTTTAGCAACTTAACCAGTATCTTGGCCTGGTTTGTGCTTACCATGAAGCAACAGATAGTGTGTAATTTTGTTAAATTATGTTACAGGGACCCAGAAGCGAGAGGATTTGTGCAGGGGGGGGGGGGGGGCTGGGTACTAGCTGGCTATTGAGAGAAGGCTGAGGCAAGACACGATCAGATCTGGACACAGATCTGAACAGGGAGTTCACTTGGGGCCATGGAAGATGGACAGGAACACAGAGGTGGGAAGAGCAGGCAGCTGTGGTGTGGTGTGATACCAGTCATTCTGTTGGGGGAAGGGGATCAGATTGGTGAGGGTGGGAGTAGAGTGGGCAGATAGGCATTGTCTGGTGGCTTCCAGCAGTTTTGCCCAACGCCTTTCTGATAGGAGAAATTCCATTTCAGAAACCGACTTCTGGTTGGTTGCTAGCATACAGAGGTATCACACCTGATTCACATATGCTGACAAAGCAGAGAGGCTTTCCTGAGTTCTAGAGCTCTGTAGTGTGGGTGCCAAACTCATTTTCACTGGAGGCCATATCAGCTATGGTTGCCTTCAAAGGGCCGAATGTAATTTTAGGACTGTATAAATGTAACTACTTAACAGTTACGCAAGCCAGGTAGAAACAAGGTGCTGGGCTGAAAGTGCTGGGCTGGATTTGGCCTTTGGACTTTGTGTTTGCCGGCTGTGGTTTAAGGAGTGGCCCAGCCTCAACACTTCGTTTGTCTTTCCACGACGTCTCACCCTCAAACTTATATATGCCAGAGTTGTGGAAGTGAGACCCTGAAGCGTAACAAACTGGTCTGGTTGGGAGTTCGGGTATAAGTGAGAAATGAGACTCAGGAAACAGGTCAGGGAGAACCTTGTATGCCAGGCTAGGGGTTACTCTTCAATATTTTGGTTGAATGGATATGCTGGAAAATTAGATGTTCAGCAGTGGATTGAGTGGCCTTGGCATATGCAGAATTCCTCTGCATGGGAGTGCTTAAACTGTTGGACTGCTCATCATGTGTATGGGAGAGGGGATTTGTGCAGCAGTTAGGGGTTGATGAGATGGCCTTCAAGCAGTTGAGCTTGGGGAACTCAATCAGTAGATTGAAATCTGGAGACCTACTTTCTGATCTCCACCCATCCTTCAGCCAGCTGGGGCCATAGAGTGGCAAGGGACTTCCCTTTTCTGGGCCATTTCCCTGGCCAGAAGAGGTATAAGGGCTAGATAAGTAGTTCCCAAGCCTGGCATGTTGGGGCTTGTTTAAAATACAAATGCCCAAGGCTTCTGGTCCCAATTTCCAGATTTAGTAGTTCTTAGTGGCACCTAAGCAATCGGAAGTTTTAATAACTTCCAGGTGATGCTGCTGATCAGCTAGGTTAGGGAAACTGAACTAAAGAGTCTGAGGTCCTTTCTGTCGGAATATTGTGTATCTTTGTGTAGGTCATGGCCTCTTTTCAAGAAGCTAGCGTATGAATGATACTATTATTCTAATAGAGTAGTCAATGACAGTAGAATAGTTTTCTATTTGCCAGGTACACAGTAAGCCCGTTAGATGAATTATCTCATTTACTTTTTACAACTATGAGGCAGGTCCTATTATCTCCATTTTATAGATGAAGAGATTGAGGCTCAAAGAGGTTAAGGAACTGGGCCAAAATTATACAGCTTTGACATTCTATGACATGTCTGGGGACACTTGGAATTTCTCACTAAAGAGTTAGAACTTGTACTGAGTCTCAATGGGAGCAGAGAGAATAGTTAAGACATTGGTTCTCCAAAAGTGGTTCTGAACAGGCAGCTTCAGCAACTTGGGAACTTGTTAGATAGAGATGCAAATTTTCAGGCCCCACCCCGGAACTACTCAAGCAGAAACTGAGGGTGGGGGCCTAGCAGCCTGTGTTTTAACAAGCTCTTCAGGCAATTTTGACGTGGACCGAAGTTTGAGAAATACTGAGCTAGAATGGAGGGGAAGACATTCTAGAGGTGACAGTTGTGGAAACTCAGATGGGCAGTACTTAGACTGCGCCATCACTGACCTTCCCTTTGGTGGAATCAAGAGGGCTGATAACCTACACAGACTCCCACAAGGGGGCACTGTGGGCACAGGTTTGGATGCTGCCTGCTTTGTTGTCACAGCCGTTACCCTTGTGGAAACGTGAAAAAAGCCTGATGCCACATCAACTGGAGAGGTCACTCTTCTCAGAGAAGGTCTGATGGGGGTGGTAATCTTGTTTACGGGATTCGGCCCTTGTAAGGAAGCTGAAACGGCGGGGCTTTCTGCTGCTCACATGTGCAGGGCAATGTCTACCCATCTGTGCAGCAATGTCTCAGCAGGTCCCCTGCAGGCGGCCTTCCTCTTCTAGCTGCCCAGCCAAGGGGGCTTTCAATTTCTTGGGAGGAAGAATGGGAGAACCCCAGAGGCCCAGTTCTGGTTCAGTGTTCTCCCTACTGTGTGACGCCTCCGCCCCCTTCTTTGGCAGTGTGGGTGTGGGGACCAGAGTGCTGGGTACAAGGCGTCTTCAAGCCGTACTTTTGCCCGACCATACTTGGTGATCTCAGGCAAGTTCCCCTTTTTCTCTGGGCCTCAGTTTCCTACTCTAAGGTAAGGGAGTAGAGCTGAGAAGATGGCTTTCAGCACTTTCTCTACATGTAGAAAATCCTGCCTTGGTGAGTTGAGAAGGAGACAGCCTTGTCCTACTGAAGGAGCTCGGATTCCACAGCGAGGCAGCTACAAGCCCTGCTGCACTACATCCATCTCCTGCTCCCTTTAAGTGCGCCTGGCCAGGACTTGCTGCAGGGCAGTAAGGTGAAGCCTATCAAATTGGATTCTTAAAAAAGTCCCCATCTTTGGACATCAAGCATTTGCCTCTATAGATTTCTACTCTGCATTGCTTAGAGGAAGGAAAGATTTACACCCTGTTCTCTTTTCAGCTGCAGTGTATATTTCTTTTGAAAATACATTACTTCAGAGGGAGAGACTGTGGCAGTGTGGGGGCTTCGGCATTCACCTCATTAATCCAGGGATCGGCTCCTTGGACCTCACGGTGGCTGCTCACCCAGCTGAACCACTCTGCCTGGGCAGCTAGTCTCTGGAATTACGTTTTCAGAAAGCTGGAGGTGTGCATATCGCAGAGCCAGAGGGGATTCAAAAGAGGGTCTGGTCCATCCATTTCTCTGCTGGCTTCTACTGACCATGAGGATATTCAGGGCGTTTGATTAGAATTTGCCCAACCTGTAGGCAAACACCGAGTTGCACCTTCCCTTGAAGGAGAAACATGAAACAGGGTGCCTCTTTCCTTCAGGCCTCCCAGCAGAAGGAAAGAAAGCTCTCAGTTGATCTGGCACCTCCATTTTGCATGCAAGTAATATTTTCTTCTGCTTATGGATGAGGCCACCAAGGCACAAAGAGGGCAGGTGACTTTTCTTAGGTCCCTCAGCTTATTAGTGGTGGGGTGAGGACTGACTTTCAAACCTTTATACCTTTAGCAGGTTAGCTATTTACTATTTAGTGCCATTTCCTTTTTGTTTTTTGTTTTTCATGTTCTAGCCTTAGGGTTTTTTTTTTCCCATTTCATTGAGATATAATCGACATATAACATCAGTTTAAGGTGTTAAATCATTCAATAGCATGAATGATTTGATATATGTATATATTGTGAAATGATTGCCATAATAATCATATATAGTTGCAAATTTTTTTCTTGTGATATCTTCTAAGATCTATTCTTTTAGCAACTTTCAAATGTATAATACAATATCGTTAACTATCGTCATCATTCTCTATATGACATTCCCAGAACTTCCTTGTAACTGTAAGTTACCCTTTGACCCCTTTCATCCATTTTACCCACATTCCACCCTTTCTGTTTCCCCCAATGCTGCCTTTGGCAACCACATGTGATCTGTTCTGTTTTTCTGAGTTTAAAAAAATTATTTGAAAAAAAAAAAAGATTTATTTTTAGAGAGAGGGGAAGGGAGGGAGGAAGAGAGGGAGAGAAACATCAATGTGTGGTTGTCTCTTGCAGTCCCCAACTGGAGACCTGGCCCACAACCCAACTGGGAATGGAACCAGTGACCCTTTGGTTCACACGACAGCACTCAATCCACTGAGCCATACCAGCCAGGGCCGAGTTTGTTTGTTTGGTTTTTAAATATTCCACGTATAAGTGAGATCATGCAATGTTTTTTTTAAAAGATTTTATTTATTATTTTTAGAGAGAGGGGAAAGAATAGAGGCAGAGAGGGAGAGAGATATCCATGTATGGTTGCCTTTCACCTGCCTCCAGCTACAGACCTGGCTGGAGACCTGGCTTGCAACCTGGTTATGTGCCCTGGTTGGGAATCGAACCAACAACCTTTGGGTTTGCAGGCTGGCGCCTTATCCACCGTGCCACCAGCCAGGGCTAGATCATGCAATATTTATCTTTTTATCTCTGACTTATTTTACTTAGGATAATGCCTCCATGTCACAAGTAGCAGGATTTTCTTTCTTTCTTTTTTTTTTTTTTTATGGTTGAATAATGTGTGTATGTGTGTGTATTCTTACATGTATTGGCTATTGTAAATAATGCTGCAATGAACACTGGAGTGCGGATATCTTTTCAAGCTAGTGATTTCATCTCCCTTGCATTATACTGTACCCACGAGTGGAATTAATGATTCACATAATAGTTCTATTTTTAATGTTTGGAGGAACCTCCATACTATATTTCATATTGGTTGCACCAATACATTCCTACCAACAGTGCATAAGGGTTCTCTTTTCTCCATATCCTCACCAACACTTTTTGTGTTTTTGATGATAGTCATACTAACAGATATAAGGTGATAGCTCATTGTAGTTTTGATTATTTGAGTTTCCATGATGGTTAGTGATGTTGAGCCCTTTTTATGTTCCTGTTGGCCATCTGTATGTCTTTTGAAAAATTTTATTCAGGCCCTGGCTGGTGGCACAGTGGGTAAGGATCCGGCCTGCGAACCCAAAGGTAGCTGGTTCGATTCCCCAGTCAGGGCACATAACCAGGTTGCAAGCCAGGTCTCCAGCCAGATCTGTAGCTAGAGGCAGGTGAAAGACAACCATATATTGATGTCTCTCTCCCTCTCTGCCTCTCTCCTTCCCCTTCTCTCTAAATATATTAAATAAAATATTTAAAAAAAAGAAAAGAGGAGAAAAACTTTATTCAGTTTCTATGCCTATTTAAACATTTTTATTTCTCAATTACAGTTTACATTTAATATTTTGTATTAGTTTCAGGTGTACAGCATAGTAGTAAGACAATCATATACTTTGAAAAGTTATCCCCTCAATATTTCAAGTACCCACCTGGTCCCATACATAGTTATCACAATATTATTGACTATTTCCCATGCTGTACTTTACATGCCCCTGATTACATTTTAACTACCAATTTGTACTTCTTAATCCCTCCTCTTTTCTCATCCAACCCTTTAACTTTTTGCCATTTTTAAAATCAGATTACTTGTTTTTTGCTATTGAGTTGTATGTGTTCTTTATATATTTTAGACATTAACCCCTTATCCAATATATTGTTTGCAAATATTTTCTCCCATTCAGTAGGTTGCCTTTTCATCTTTTCGATGGTTTCCTTTGCTGTTTGAAGCATTTTTGTGTGACGTAGTCCCACTTGTTCATTTTTGCTTTTGGTGTCAGATCCAAAAAAGCACTGCAAACACTGATGTTGAGGAGCTTATTGCCTATGTCTTCTTCTAAGGGCTTTCTGGTTTCAGGTCTTACATTCAAGTCTTTAATTTATCTAGTTGATTTCTGAGTATGATGTAAGATAGGGGTCTGGTTTCATTCTCTTGCATGTAGATGTCCAGCTTTTCCTTCTGTTTGTAAGGTTACAAAGAACTGCAGTGTCCCCTAGGGTACTTTTCCATGCTGTTCAGCTCATTGCTCTGTGCTGTCCCACAGAGTATCATTGATTCACAACTGTTCCCTTGGAGGCTGAGTGTTGAAATGTCTACAGTTGGTGCTCTTTGAACTGGCTTTATCTATGGTTTTTTTTTAAAAAAAAATATTCATTTTTAGAGAGAGGGGGAGAGAGAGAAAGGGAGAGAAACATCAGCATGTGGTTACCTCTCATAGGCCCAGAACTGGGAACGGGGCTTACAACCCAGGCGTGTGCCCTGACTGGGAATCGAACCAGCAAAATTATGGTTTGCAGGCTGGCACTCAATTTACTGAGCCGCACAAGCCAGGGTGGTCTGCGGTTTAGATGGCACGTTAAGTAGGAGGCCTTCAGCTGCAGGTAACTGAGAATTCAACAATGAGGACATTTGTTTACTTACATAAGAAGCCATCTAGATGCAGAGGGGACTTCAAAGTTGACTGATGCAGCAGTTCAATGTCATCAGGACCTAGACATTTTCTCTCTGCTTTACTACTCACAGTGTTGGCTCCATTTTATAAGATGGTTGCCAATTACAGTGGCAGCTAACAGGGCTGACTGAGGCTGGGGCGAGGCAATGAAAAGCCTAGGATGTGAAATCTAAGGAGGTGCTGGCTCAGAGTGGTACCAGTGAAGGTTGGCATTTTCATGACCTCAGGAGTACCTCACTCTGCATAGTCCTGGCTCTGGGGCAAACTGTGTTGGTGGGGAGAGAGACTTATTTTAGTTATAGCAGGCCAAACTGTAATAAATAGGTCCCAAAATGGATGGACAGAAACACAATGCAAATTTATTTTTAACTCTTCTAATAGTCCAGGCAGTGTAGTCATAGTCAGTAGGAAGCTTTCCTTCCAATTCTTCACAAAGGCCTGACCAGAGGTCCACCCTTGTCATATCTGTTCCTATTGCATTGGCTGTGGCTTAGTCTCCTGACACACCTACCTGCAGGGGGCAGAGCGGGGGCTGGGAATGTCGGCTACCTCTAGCCCAGACAAAGGTGAGAATGGTTCTGGGGGGCAACTGCCAGCCTTTGCCATGGCAAGAAGAAGTAAATGGATACTTCATAGAGACCCTTCGAGCAGAAGTCTCTCAAGCAAAAGAGGGGCTTGATTGGAAAGATGGGAGATGCCAACCAAAATACATATAGGCCGTGCTGATGGGCCCCCTGAGATTGAGACTGGAAAGTATTCCAGGGTAAATCAGTTTTTTCCCTTCCTCCTTCCCCTTCTTTGAGGTTACTCTACATTCTGTTTGCAGGCTGACATTTTCTGCTCTTCTAGCCAGGGTCATGACACGAGGTTTAGGAGTACTTCCCATTGCAAGCATCCAACAATGTTAATTGGATCTTGCATTCTACTTGTCACTTCCCAGGAATGAGATGCTGACTGGCCTGGCCCAGGACAGGGGCCCCATTCCCGGTCCTACCAGCTCATGGCTACCACTTTCCATTTATCTGTGGCTGAGGGAGCACTTGCTAAGAAGAGGAGCCAGAGGGGGCAACCGGTGAGGCGGTAGCAGCTGCCCCTCATGTTGCCGACTTCCAGACCATACCATGTTGCCTCTAAAAAAGAGAACATCACTCTACTTTAAAAACTTTATTTAAAAATAGCTTTATTAAGAGATGATTCACATACCAAAATATTCATCCTTTTAAAGTATATAATAAGGCAATGGGCTGTAGTATATTTGTAGAGCTGTGCAACCATCATCGCCACCTAATTTTGAACATTTTTTGTCAAGCCAAAAGAAACCCTGTGCCATTTAGGGATTAGGAAACATAGTAGGTGGGTACAGGATAGACAAGAGAAAGCCAAGAATAATAGAGGAAAGGGTGAAATCAGAGAATGTATGTGTATAACCCAGGGACATGAACTAAGGGGTGGTGGTAAGACTGTGGGAGGGAACAGGGGGATTGGGTGGAGGGGAGCAAAGGGGAAAGAACTTGGGACAACTATAACAGCATAAGCAATAAAATATACAAAAAAAAAAAAAGACACCCTGTGCCATTTAGGAGTCACTCAACATTTCCTCCAACCTCTAACCACTAAACTGAGCATCTACGCATCCACTTTCTGTCTCTATACATTTGCCTATTCTGGACGTATCCATTTTATATAAGTGGAATTATGTAATATATAGTTTTTTGTGACAGGATTCTTTCACTTAACATACTATTTTCAAGTTCACACTGTAGCATGTATCAGTATTTTATTACTTTAATTTTTTTAAAAGATTTTTATTTATTATTTTTAGAGAGATGGCAAGGGAGAGAGGCAGAGAGGGAGAGAAACATCAATGTATGGTTGTCTTTCACCTGCCTCCAGCTATGGACTTGGCTGGAGACTTGGCCTACAACCTGATTACAGGGCCTGAATGGGAAATCGAACCAGTGACCTTTGGGCTTGTAGGCTGGTGCCTATCCGCTGAGCCACCAGCCAGGTATTTATTTAGTTTTAGAGAGAGGAGACAGGAGGGAGAAAGGGAGAAAAACATCAAAGTGTTGTTGCCCCCAACAAGGGACCTGGACTGTAATCCGGGCTTGTGCCCTGACTGGGGATCAAACCAGTGACCTTTTGGTTTACAGGCTGGGGCTTAATCCACTGAGCCACACCAGCCAGGGCATATATTTTTTTCCTTTTAAAAGATTTTATTTATTATTTTTAGAGAGGTAGAGAGGGACAGAGAAGTCAGTGTATGGTTGCCCTTCACCTCCCTTCAGCTAGGGACCTAGCTGGAGACCTGACTTGCAACCTGGTCATGTGCCCTGGTTGGGAATCAAACCAGCAATCTTTGGGTTCACAGGCCGGTGCCTTATCCACTGTGCCACCAACCAGGGATGCATATTACTTTTTAAAAATCTAGCTTTATTGAGATATAAATTACATACCATAGTATCACTTATAAAGTATATAACTCAATTATTTTTAGTATGTTCACAGAGTTGTATCACACTCTCCAGTATCTAAGAACATTTTCTTTTTTTTCTTTTTTAAATATTTTATTTCATTATTTTATAAAAGAGGGGAAGGGAGAGAGGCAGAGAGGGAGAGAGACATCAGTGTATGATTGCTTTTCACCTGCCTCCAGCCACAGACCTGACTGGAGACCTGGTTTGCAACCTGGTTATGTGCCCTGGCTGGGGAATCAAACCTGCGGCCTTTGGGTTCACAGGCCGGCGCCTATCCACTGTGCTACCAGCCAGGGCTATCTAAGAACATTTTCATCACTCAAAAAAAGTAACCTCTTACCTATTAGCAGTTTCTGCCCATTATGCCTTCTCCTAGCCCCCGAAAACCATTAAAACTGCTTTGAAGTCTATATGGATTAGCTTATTCCAGACATTTTATATAAATGGAACCATACCATGTGTATGATTTCGTGCCTGGCTTCTTTCACCTAGTGTAATAATGTTTTCTAGATTCATCCATGTTGTGGTATATTACAGTACTTCATTTTTTTGATTGTCAAATAATATTCTATTATATGGTATACCATTACATACTATATTTATCCATTATCAATTTATAGACTTTCTGGCTATTAAAAATAATTCTGGGGAGCATTTGAAATCCTGCTCCCCAGCATATGTCATCAGTTTGGCTCAAGTGAACTTATAAAATGTCTAAAAACAATCTGCTGCTATTTGTTATTTACAATAACCAAGATATGGAAGCAACCCAAGTGCCAATCAATGGACAAGTGGATAAAAAACCTGGGGCACATATGTACAATGGACTATTACCCAGCCATAAATAAGAATGAAGCCTTACATTGTGACAGCCTGGATGAACCTAGAGGTTAAGTGAAACCAGTCAGAGAAAGACAAGTATATGATTTCACTTATGTGTGAAATATAAAGAATAATATAAACAAACAAAACAGAAACAGACCCATAGATACAGAGATTAGGCTGATGGTTGCCAGAGGGGAAGGGAGTTGGGAGACTGGGTGAATAAGGTGAAGGGATAGAGAAGTTCAGATTGGTGGCTACAGAATAGTCTTGGGGATTAAAGTACATCATAAGAAAAATAGTCAATAATATTGTAATAACTATGCATAACACCAGTTAGGTACTGGAAATATTGGGGGAACACTTTGTAAAGTATGATTATCTAATCACTATGCTATACACTTGAAACTAATTCAAGGTAAACTTGTAAGAACAAAATAAAAACCTTATAGACAACCACAACAACAAAGTAATTCTGCTATGAAAATGTATGGGCAAGTTTTTGTATAGATCTATGTTTTCATTTATCTTGGGCATATACCTAGGAGTGGAATTACAGGGTCATAATGATAACTTTATGTTTAACATTTTGAGGTACCATCAAACTATTTTCCACAGAGGTAGCACAATTTTATGTTTCCATCAGCAATGCATGAGGGTTCCAATTTTTCTACATCCTTGTCAACACTTGTTATCCGCCTTTGATATTAGCCATCTTAGTGGGTAAAGTGGTATCTCATTATGGCTTTAACTTGTATTTCATAATAACTAATGGTGTTGAACATATTTTCATATGCTTGTTAGATGTTTATGTATTCTTTAGAAAAATATCTATTTAAGACTTTTGTTCTTTTATTTTATTTTATTTATTTATTTAAAAAAGATTTATTATTTCCAGGAAGAGAGGAAGGGAGAGAGGCAGAGAGGGAGAGAAACATCAATGTATGGTTGCCTTTCACCTGCCTCCAGCCATGGACCTGGCTAGAGACCTGGCTTGCAACCTGGTTATGTGTCCTGGCTGGGGAATCGAAACCAGTGACTTTTGGGTTTGCAGCTCAGCACCTTATCCTCTGTGCTACCAGCCAGGGCAAGACTTTTGTTCTTTTAAAGTCTTGGGTCATTTATCTTTTTATTGAGTTGTTCTTTATATATTTTAGATATACTCTCTTGGCTGATATCTGTAGATGTTTTCTCTCATTCTGTTTTTTCATATTCTTGATGGTGTTCTTTAACAAGCAAAAGTTTAAAATTCTGATGAATTCCACATTATCTTTCTTTTGTCATTTGTGCTTTTGATATTTTATCTAAGAAATCATCACCTAACTCATGGTTGCAAAGATACCTATGTTTTATTTTATGGATTTTATAGTTTTAGCACTTATGCTTTGGTCCATGATTCACTTGGAGTTAATTTTTGTATGGTGTGAGAAAGATGTCTGACTTCATTGTTTTGCATGTGGCTACTCACTTGTCTAGTACTACTTCTTGAAAAGACTGTTCTTCCCCACTTAATTGTATTGGGACCCTTATGGAAAATTGGTGAACTATGTTGCCAGTTCTTGGGTTTTCTGTCCTTGGAAATTGCTGTCAGGGCTCCTATGAGACTTAGAATATAACAATAATGCTTTCCTTTTATTAAACACCTGCTATTCTTAAGCTAGGCACATTACATATATGAAGTTTTCTGAAAAAATGTCCAACCATTGTTAACGTAATGAGAATGGTTTGTACGACATTGATGTAACCTGGCAGCCAGGGAAGAGTGGACTGCAATGCACATGCATGAACAATGACGGCTTCACTGTACTAGTCAGTGGGAGCAATAGATCTCCTTGAGTGAGCATGTGTATTATGTGGCTGTCACGTTCGAAATGACGGGGTGGAGCAATAAATCTGCATCAAAATTTGTGTTAAGCTTGAACATCATCTGCTGAAATTATTCAGATGATTCAGAAGGCTGCAGCTGAGGGCAACTGTTGACTGGCACCTTCATCACAATAATGTGCCTGCTCACGCATCAAATCCCATGCAGAGTTTTTTGCAAAACATCACATCACCCGGGTGACTAAGCCCCACTAACAGCCCATATTTAGTGCCCTGCAGCTTTTGGCTTTTTCCAAAACTAAAGTCACCTTTTAAAAGGAAGAGATTTCAGACTGTCAATGAGAATCAGGAAAACATGGTGGGACATGGGTGATTAGGAGAACTGTGTGAGGTCCTAAGGTGCCTACTTTGAAGGGGGACTGAGGCATCATTGTCCTATGTACAATGTTTCTTGTATCTTGTATCTTCTTCAATAAATGTCTCTTTTTCATAGTACATGGCTGGATACCTTCTGAACAGACCTTATGTTTGCTTTTGTTTTCAGTTTCACAAGGTTTATTGTCAACAAGTATATTTTTTAAACTTTATTTTTTAGAGAGAAGGGAAAGGAGGGAGGAATCGAGGGAGGGAAACATCATGTGAGAAAGAAACATCAATGGGTTGCCTCTTGTACATGCCCTGGCAGGGACCAAACCCATAAACTAGGCATGTGCCCTGACTAGGAATCGAACTGGTGACCTTTCGCTTTATGGAATGATGCCCAACCAACTTAGCCACAGCAGTCAGGGCTGGAAACAAGTATTTTTGTCCTGGGCTCAGAGATAAGCAGATTGAAGTCAGGGTTTTAGTCATTTCCTGAGGGTTGTCCCACTAGTGGCTCAGCTGGGCCTTGAACTTCAGTCACTGTGGCTTCAAGGCCTGGGCTTGTTCCTTCGCTGTGGTTCTCTGCTTGCAGGAGGTTCCACCATGTTGGTCATGATTTCTGGAGCTCGTTGGGGCCATGACTAGCCAGATACGTATGTAACAGGGTTTATAGACTGAAATGTAAATGTAAATTATATGATTTTACGGTGTGATTTGGATGTTAAAAAAAAAAAAAGGCAAATTGTTGCCTCCAGCTGCCTTTGTAGGAAGTGGGTGCCTAGCATGAAGGAATGGTGGGTCCTATTCTGACCTGTCCAGCCAAACCACTGCTGAGAGTTATGTTATTTTTGGAGCCCATTTAGAAAAGAGCATCAGGATGGTGGTGTGCCTTCAGATGATGGCTTGTGAGGCCTGTTTGAAAGGCCCGGATGTATTTAACTGGAAATGAACATAGAGAAGTGCTGTGGATTGGAATTATCATATGGGAAAAGGATAAAGTTTGTCCCTAAGTGTGGAAAGTATGGCAAAAACGGTTTAGTTGGACAGGAGTAAGTTTTTAAAACTTAGAGCTAATGGAAGAAGGGAGGGGATGCCTTGGGGAATATTGAGGTCCCTGTCACTGATTGTTTACAAGCAGTCTAGCTACTAATTTTGTGGGATTGTTGGAGAGGATCTTTGGCCTCCTTTAAGGTGTAGGCCTGTTTTTTTTTTTCCCAATGGTTTCCTTTGACCCCCAATGTCTGAATGTCATGCTTCTGGCTTTACAGGGACATTCTGTCCATGCAGCTGGGATTGCTCCCAGCTCAGATCTGTCAGGCCTCACTGATCCCCAGGGCTAAATTGGGAATTTAATAACAACACTTTGGATTTATGTAGCCTGTTTCCTTGGAGGCACTTCGTCTGTTAGCCTATTAATTCTCATAACATGTCCCTGGGTGGAAGGTGAGGGAGGGAGAGAGAGGAGAAGAAATTTCTCTCTGGGTTCTTCACATCCTGAAGGTGAGAGGAGATGGCTGGATCAGGAGCAAGCCAGACAAGTGGCCCCTTGGCTTGCTGTCCCCCACCCCCCGCCCCCATCAAAGTACAAATTGCCCATTTGGTAAGGTGTGTATCTCTCAGCTGGAAGCTCACGTCTTGGGCACAATACCACATATTGGTAATCTGATTCCATAAAAAGTTTTAGATACATCTGTCGTGCATAAGGCTCCTGGTGGACACTGTCAGGAGTGGTAGTGGGTGGGCTCAGAGGTAAGAAGAAGCCTGAGCCCCTGGGTGAAGGGAAAGACCAATGTGTTCATCATAACTAGCTTGCAGAGGGAGGATTTGTTGATATGAAGGTCCAGAGACAGCAGAAGGGCTTCCTCAGGGAGAGGGAGTTTAAGCTGAGTTTGGGGGGTCTTGGAGGGAACCCTGAACTTGGTCTTGCAGACTGGAGCTCAGAGATGGAGCCTGGTGTTCCTACCTGCTAGGTATGTAATGTGGGCAAGGCCCTTGTCCTCCTGGTTCACTTTCTGCAGGCGAGGACTCTCACAGAGGGCCTCTCTAAGATTCTAATCTAAGCCTACGAGCTGAGTGTTGTTGCATGGATGGCTTGAGAGCCAGGGCGTGCAGAGGCGGGACTGTGAACTAGCTCAGGGAAGAGGCTGCTGGCGTCTCAGTGAAGGATGAGCCCAGGTGGAAGGGAAGGCACCCCAGATGGAGGACTCTGCTTGTGCAAGGCAGATTGGCTATGGAGTTTCTGTCTACTTCAGCCATGCTGTTTGTCCCTCCTGCCTCTTTTCAGACTCTCATTGGCACCTAGCTTGTTTAGCCCTCCCAAGCTTCCCCGTCAAGCCGTGGCATTTTTTTCAGGCTAGCCCTTGGAGAATGCCCCAGCTTGTAGTGACAATACGCTTGGCCGGACTCTGACTGTTGCTCGTCTTCCCTGACACCAGGCAAGGGGGCATGGCACAGAATCCCAGGGCCATAGGCTGCAGACTGCTGTGGCTGGAAGATTCCTTGAAAATCCTCTGGTATGTCTTCTCTTTTGCAGATAATGGAATTGGGGCTCAGAGTAGCAAGCACAGGGAGAAATTTTCCAGGAAAAGAGAAGAGCAGATGCCAAGACCTGGAAGCAAGAGAAAGCGGGTGGGTTCCTGGACGGTAGAAGAGCTAGGACCTGGGAGTGTATGGAAGTGTGGCTGGGACAGGTATTTCCAGGTCAGACTTAACCGGGAGGGTAGTGGGGAGGCCACTGGAAGATTCTAAGCAGAGGAATGGTGCTATCAAGATTCACCTTTTACAAAGGGTATTGGTCAGCAACTGAGTATTCTGTGCTTTTCCTTTTCCCCTCCCACTGGCCTCCCCCACCACCCATGGACAGCAACTTCCTACTCTGCTTGTGGGCACTGAAAAAACCTTGTGAATGGCCTCAATTCTGTCTCTTACTCCCACGTCCAATCCATCCACAGAACTTCTGGCTCTTCAAAAATATCCTCTTATATCAAGAGTCTGACCACTTCTTACCACCTCCTCTGCTTCTCTGGTTCAGGGCCCCACACTTCAGCTTGTTACTGCCAAGCCCTCTCCCTGTGCTCCCAATTACACCTTCGCCCCTTCAGCGAATTCTCCCTGCAGCAGCTAGAGTGAGTATCAGTCAAATGGGACACTCCTCTGTTCAGAACACTCCACAGGTGCACATCTCACTCAGTGAGATGCTGAAAGTCTCTCTGATCCATGTGGCCCAAATCAGGTTTCCCATCACCCTTCCAGCCAGTGGCTCTGCTCCCACTTGTCAACCCTGTTACTGCCCCAGGGCCTTTGCATTTGTCATTCTCTCTGCCAGGGTCTTTCTCTTCCTTCCTTGTGGTCTTGGCCCAAGTTTTACCTTTTCAGGGACATCTTCTCTGACCATCTTATCAAAAGGTTTGTAACTACCCTGAAATTTCCTTCCTGGCTTCTATTTTTTTTCTGCTCAGCACTCACTTTTAATATTTTCTTGTTTACTGGTTGTTTTCCCACCAGAAAGGAAGTTTCATGAAGGCAGGGATTTTTAATTTTTTTTTTAAAGATTTTATTTCATTATTTTTAGAAGGAGGGGAAGGAAGAGAGGCAGAGAGGGAGAGAGACATCAATGTATGGTTGCTTTTCACCTGCCTCCAGCCACAGACCTGACTGGAGACCTGGTTTGCAACCTGGTTATGTGCCCTGGCTGGGGAATCGAACCTGCGACCTTTGGGTTTGCAGGCCGGCACCTTATCCACTGTGCTACCAGCCAGGGCTGATTTTCAATTTTTGTTCATGTATCTACATTGTTCGTTGCTGTGTCCAGAGCACTTAGAACAGTGTCTGGTTCCCAGCAGGATAAGTGAATACATAGTGGGACAAGAGTAAGTTGCAGTTGTGGGTATGCAAAACACAGAGTTTATTCTCGTATCATTATTTAATAATTATTGTATTATTTTCCATATTAACAACTGTAAACCTACTTTTCCTCCACCCTGTATTGCTGAATGACTGGCCCACTAAATGGTGGCTGTGTAGGGAGTGCTCTGTGCTGTAGGGAGTGCTCTGCGCTGGGGAATAGGACTAGAGTAGAGCAGGAGACCAGCTGGGAGGCTGTGGCAGAAGCAGATGGGAGGTGATGAGGGTGCTTGGGTCTACAACATGCCAAGGTTTAAAAGCACTCCCCTTGCTGCGGTGCATGAACTGTTCATTGAGAAGGGCTTTTGGGTTTAGTTTATCCAGTTCTCCCTTTGACCATGTGTGGAAACTGAGGCCCAGAAAAGTAATTCCACACCAAGTTAGGGACAGAACCCAGCTCTTCTGTCTCTCTGTCTCTGTCTGCCTCTGTCTCACTATCTCTCTCTTTTTTAAAGATTTTATTTATTTACTTTTAAAGAGAGGGGGAAGGGAAGGAGAAAGAGAGAAACAGCAATGTGTGAGAGATACATTGATTGGTTGCCTTGCTCCCTACTGGAGACCTGCCCTGCAAGCCAGGCATGGACCTTGACCAGGAATCAAACTGATGACTTTTCCTTTTGCAGGCTGGGGTGTAGGCCACTGAGCTGCATTAGCCAGGGCTTTTCTGTCTCTTTATTAAAGAAGACTAGTGTCTGTTGGGGAGGGGAGATACCGCAGGGGTATGTGGGAGTGACTGAGAGTGGCTCAGGGGTAGGGTGAGGGCCTGTCATGACTGGAGACACGTATGAGGTGCTCTTCTCACTTGGGTTTCCAGTGTTGGAGTTGGTGAATAGGGAATATAAGATCACCCCTGCTCCAGGTGCTGCAGTTAGGTTGGGAGCTGAGGTGCCTTCTTAGCAGTTGGTGGAAAGAAATCATGGAGGATCTACCAGTTGCTTCACCAGCCATCCATTCTACTCATACTTCCCCTACCACCCTCCTCACTTGTTTTCCTTAGGGAATGGGTCCTGACTGGTGTAACCTGATAATAATATGGTGCCTACTTCTGCCATAGCTTGGTGATGGGCAGTGAATTAGATCTAAGCCTAGCAGTGCAAGGAATTGCTCCTGGCCAGTGACTGATTGAGGCTGGGCCAATCAGAGTTGGCAGGAAGGCTTTTTTTTTTTTTTTGATGTCTGGGAAGAGATCACTTCTATTTTAGGTCATGTGAAGTGCAGAAATGAGGCTTTGGAACTGCCACAGGCATTTTGCTACTGTGGGGAAGCCAGCTTGAGGACAGAGTTTCAGTGTGGAGCCGGGCAAAGCCAAGAGAAGAGCAGGGAAACAGCCAGAGCTGTATGCAAACCTATCTGAAGCATTCATTGTCCTGGACTCCAGTTACAGGGGCTGACAAATGCTGTCTACTCTTCTAGGTAGTTTGAGTTGCCTTTTCTGTCCTGGTCATTGAAGACAGCCTAACTGGTATTTGGGTGGGTCAGCATTGATGAGGGGGTGTGGCGGGGGATGGTGAGAGCCTGGTGTGGCTTTTGATGAAGGTGGCTGCATAGCCCTGCCTATGTCCCCCCTCCTCTGAGAAGCCTCCTGCCCTACAAGATGTGGAGGGAGGGTTAGTGCCAAGGAGATGCTCTGCGCTGTTTTGTCCTGAGCTGGGCCAGCTTGGGCTGTCCTTGTGGTTTCTAGCACTATAGGATCCCTGGGAAGAAATCTCTTTGTATAGAGTCACTGGCTTTTTAACCCCTTTGCTCCTATGGACACCTGCCCTCTTAGAGGGTTGTTGCTCAGAATGGAAGGCACTGGTCCCACCTCTGCTAGTGGTCTGTGCACACATCTCTGGGCTCCTGTGAGCACTTGCTGGGCCACAGGCAGCTTCATGCCTTTCCATGCAGGACCTTTAATTTTCTTTGCCCCTGGGCAGGCTGGTGCCCAATGGACTCCTTCCTAGAATTTTATAAAATGCATAAAACACCTGAACTTAAAAAGAAAAGTACTTATGTTTAGGTACATTTAGCAAAAATATTAAAAAATTTCTGACAAGTGCTATAAACGCTTTTAAAATTTTTCTATATATGCTTCTTTATTAATGTGATAATAAGGGTGTCTTGTGACACATCTAATAACTACTATAATTCAAGGTAGTGATGGAGAGTGGAAAGGGCATTGGGAGATACTACCTGTAACATATGTGATGTTGTATGAAACTATCTGATTTCTGTTGGTGACAAAGTCACTGGAACTCATCAAACTGCTAGGGTCTGTTGTCTACATTCACAATGGAAAAAAGAGGTTAGTGAAATAAAGATGTGATTTCCCCCCCATCCTAGTTAATGGCCTCTCTACATTCCATCCATGAACCTGAGTGACAGGTAGTTGTAAAAAATAAACAAAGCAAAACCTTTGGCACACACACACACATACACAAATGTAGATATATGTACCTGCACTACTTCCAGGATCCTCATACTGCACATAGAGCTACAGAAGATTCCTGTATGATTCCTGCATGCACACTCATATTCAGCTATAGGCACACCCAGAGTCACTGCATATATGTGCATATGCACACATGCATATCAGCATACGTGACCAGGAGTATATATCTCCCACTAGAACTGCATATTCATACGCACACTTATACATGCTCACACAAAAGCATGTAGAAGCACATCTTGCTCTGTACCCAGGGCCTTCTGTATAAACACATGCACAGTCCTAAGTCCCAGGGTAGGTGAACAGAGACCTAGAGCCTGGTGTGACCACAGCATAGCAGTTGTGCATGGGCAGAACAGGTCAAGCTCATGCTACCTAGACATTGCAGCCCAGTCCCCTGATGGAGGCCCAGCCCATAAGGGTGAGGATTCTGTCTAATCCACTTTCCCAGGGTGCAAACCAAGAAGCCAGGAGGCCTCTGGGGTTTTCCCCCTTTCCTTAATGAAGTCCCAATCTTCCCCCGATGGGTGATGGGGATTTGGCTGATGTTCCTGTGCCACCGTGAGTGGATCACCAGGGAGCTCTCAGCTTGGGATCTCTAAGCTGGTGGGGGCAGCGGGCACTGGGCCCAGTGCAGGGCAGGGGTGTCCTCAAAGGAAAGCATTCTTCATTGGTAATGAACATTATGTCTACAGAAACTAATGGCCCAACCTCCTATTCAGTTTATGTAAAATAAAACAGGCCATATGTTGCTGCTTTCAGAGTTTGGGTGTTTAAATTAAATGTTGTTTAATGAATATTCAAACCCATTTGCTCCAAAGTTGTGCACAATGTGGTGGTGGCTTTCATCCCCCTCCCTCCTTGCAACCCCTCCCTGCTCCGGTACCCAGGGTATTAAGCCATTAGAACGGGGTGTGAACATCCAGGCATCTGTCTTTCAACGGAAAGTTGGATATTAAAATGCCGGAGCAGATGACAGTATAAATAAAGACATACAGTGAGAGGCTCATCTGGTTACTTTTTTATTTGGTAATTAAGACTGAGGAGGTTTTGACTTAAGTTCTCTCTTACTGAGAAACGGAGAAGCCCAGTGAGGGGCTTCCGCATTTGGCCTTGCGTAACTGGTTTATTGATCAGTGTCAGCTTGGTAGCATAGAAACATAGAATGGTTTTGTTTTCCCTCCAGTTGCTACTTTCTGCTCAACTCCGTCAAATTACCTTTAACATCAGCTTGAGTGGAGTCCATAGCCTTTTAATTTAAAAATTTTTATTTTTAGAGAGAAGAGGCAGGAGGGAGAGGGTGAGAAATATTGATGTGCGACACCAACATTGATTGGTTGCCTCCCTCATGTGCCCCAACTGGGAATCAAACCTGCGACCTTTTGCTTTGCAGTGCAACACTCAACCAGTTGAGCCACACCAGCCAGGGCAAGTCCAGGCTGGTTCAAAACTGCCAGCTCACCCCTTGGCCTACTGTAAGCCAGACCTGTACTCAGAGGGTAGAAGAGGGAAGGCGTAGTGTTTGCTCTCCATTCCTACTCCTACTTCAGAGCCTTGAATCTCTTTCAGATTTGGGGCAGGAATGGTAGGCTATGGAAACAGGGCTACCTAGAGGGTGGTTGGAAGTGACTGTACATCTGCCACGGCCAACCTGGTGGTCTCAGTGTAGGTGGCTGGGCTGGTGACCTTGGGGCAGAGTCCAGCACCGTGCATCACTGAGGATGCCCTTAGAGAGTGGCCCCAGTTCTCCCCTCAGCCCCGTGAAAGCTGCACACACTGTCTCCTTTTTGGGTGGGGCAGTGCTTCTTGGACTGTCCCCCAGCTCCAGCTCCTCCTCTCTCCTCTGCACCTTCACATGGCAGCACAGGAGGAGCTGAGATACTTCTGTGCTTTCTGGGGGTCATGGGATCAGGGATACTCTGCCCCGTAATCTTCCTTGGCACTCCATTCCCTAGACCTCCTGATGCTGTGGGCTCTAAAAAGTCTTCTGCCTCTAGAGAGCTCCAGGGAAAGTGGGCACCATGTTCCATGTTCAGGTATATCCTCTAGCTTCAGGGAACCTAAGTTAGCCTCACACATGTGTATCTTCCCTAGGTTTTGTTCCTTTCTCAGGGCAGTATCAGGGTGGAGATGCTGCAGATTCTATAGCTTAGCAAGCATCCAGCTGGAGAGGGAAATGCCAGTTTCTCAAACTTGAGAGCATCCACTATTTCTATGAGTGATGGTCTTGAGTCCCTTGTATCAAAACAACATGCTCTCTACAAGACCAGTTCCCCCAGTGGCCCTCTTCTGTCTATTCCCTCCCCAGTCTTTTATGTGCAGGGTGTGTGTGTACTGATGGAGGAGGTGTGTGTGATTAGGGTGGGGTCTGGAATTACAAAGGCTGGTGTTGGTTTAGTTTCTTCTTCTTCTTCTCTTTTTTTGTTAAATTGAGATTACTTATTTAATCTGACCCAAGGATACTTCTTCATTGCTTTTAGAGGGAGAGGAAGGGAGAGAGAGAAACATTGAGTGATAGAGAAGCACCAATTGGCTGCCTTCTGGATGCTCCTGGACTGGGGATTGCATGCGCCTGGACTAGGACCAAACCCAAAACTTAGGCATGTGCCCTGACCAGGAATTGAACCTGTAGCTTTTCGGTTACAGGATGATACTCCAGCCAACTGACCACACCTGCCAGGGCCAGTTTCTTCTTGATGAAACCCTTTGGGTGGTATCTATTACTGGTAGCTCTCTTTGTATGTATGTGATAGTATCTCATTGCTTAACTATGTGACCCAGTGTAGTCTAGGGACTATAGTAAGAATCCTGTTGCATATATTTAGAGTGAGGGTTTGTGTATGAGTGAGAGGATTTTAGGAGCATGATGATGGTTTCCATCCTCCTCTTCCACCCACCAAGCCACCTTCCAACCCAAAGAACTTAAATGCTCACATGTTTCCAATTATCACCTCCATGTGGAAGACCCCTTTTTCCATGTAGAAGCCTCTGTCACCAGCCCTGGGCCCCTTCTGTGGCTCTGTCTCCATTTCGACATCCCACCAAACTTCATTATGCTCATACCCAACCTCATTACCTCCTTTCTTCCTCCACAATCCAAACCAGTGTTTTCTCTGCAGTGAGAATTTACTCACTAAGTACTTAATTGAGTAGCTAATATAAACCTAGCCCTATGGTAGGTACTGGAGAGTCCAAGGATGACCAAAAATGGTGCATATCCTCAGGGACTTCTTGGCCCAGTGGGGGCCATAGATCTAAGAAGAGACTTTTGGTGTGACATGGTAAGAAGTTAGGCCAGCATGGGGATGGAGACCTCTTAGAGGTTGTTTCACTAACCTTTGAGTCCTTGAGCACTCAGGAAAGGCTTTCCAGAGGGGATGAACTTTGAGTTCAGTCTTTAATTGTAATAACTAGCAGGGTAAGAAATGTAGGAAGGGCATCCTAGGGAATGGTAAGAAATGTGCTGGTGTTCTGTCTCCTTTTCTGGCACCTCCTCCTGGTCCTCTGTATGCAGAGTTGTGGCTGACTCCTCTTCATCAAGCCCTTACCCCTGCTACCCATTCCACCATAAGGTGAATGATGGAGTGGGGTGGCTGATCGCATGATATAATCCTACTTAGATATCATGTCACCAGTAGGTATGAATGGTGATGTCTCTCCTGGGGGAGGTGGCCTGAAGGAACCATTTGAGGATGGGAGGCTCTTTGAGGTAAGGCAGCTAACCCAGTGCCCTGACACTGACCTTTGTCTAGGCTCAGCTCTTGGTCTGAATACCAAACCTCCCTGATGTGTGACTTCCCCTTGCCTTTCTTGGTTCCTTGTTCCAGAACATGGCTCCCAGATTTCATCTGTTCCCTTGAATAGGACCCATCTCTGTTGGCATTGACATTTTGCAATGGCAGAACATCAGGGAAAATGACCCACCCATAGACTTCAAGGTGTCCTTGGAGGTCCCTGTCTGGCCCAGCTATACAACTCCTGGCCTCCACCCAACCGTCCAGGAGGATTGGGATCTTCTGGGTGAGGTCAGCTTGGAGACATTATTCTCTGGTCTGGTTGTATATATGTGTGTGTGTGTGTGTGTGTTGAAAGAGATTGGTAGGCCCTTGCTGATGTGGCTCAGTGGATTGAGTGCCAGCCTATGTACCAAAAGGTGGCTGGTTTAATTCTCAGTCAGGGCACATGCCTGGGTTGCCAGTTGGGTCCCCGGTTGGGGGCATGCAAGAAGCAACCACATATTGGTGTCTCTCTTCCTCTTTGCCTCTCTCCTTTCCCCTCTCTAAAAGTAATAAATAAAATCTTAAAATAAATAAATTAAAAAAATCTAATTTTTTAAAAAGAAAGATATTGGCAGGAAGTCAGTGTCCCAGCTGAGAATCTGTTTCCAAGGCCCAGAGAAGACTGGATATCCCTGTCCACTGGCCCTGCTCCCTAATAATCTACACATGCATCAACCACAGTAGGAGTGTTCCATTTTTGTTGGAAAGAAGTCCTAGTTCCAAATCCATGCCAAGGCTTCTGACTCTCCTGGGTGACAGGTGTGGACTGAAAGAATGCATTTTCATGATACTGAGAGCCAAACAATTCCTGAGCTGAATGTGTTGTAAGGATCCCATTTGTTTGCTTCATCATTTCAGATCTATGCCACAGCTTGCACTGGAAATTGGGAATAACAGGATGAATAAAATACAGCTCCTGTTCTTGAGGGGTTCATGATCTAGTATAGGCTAGTAGTGGGCCCTGTGATGTGCATGTTTAATGGCACTGGGCATTATAACCAGTCACCTCCATGGGATGTTTGTTGGATGTTTGCTTTGTACATGCCTAAGGCTTAACTCTCCTCCTGAATATTTAACTTCATCCTCACAACTGCCTAATGAGAACAGTACTTTCCAGAGAAGGAAACATCCTCAGGAAGGGTAAGCAAAGCATCTAAGATCCCACAGCATAGGACAAAAGAAATAGGCTTTGAATGTGGACAGCCAAATTCTAGAGATTCCATTCTTAATTCCTGGAAGTTTCCTGTCTACTTGTGGAGGAAGGCTGACCTACAAAATTATTAGAGATCATCAGATTAAGGGTATAGTTCTAGGCCTTATTATGTGACACAGAGTTTGGAAGAGTCCTTAGGAGGTGAAGAGACTGAACTTTCACTTGAGAATGGTTCTGGAGTTGGCAGAGGTGATCTGCTGTTCCACTGGGCAGAGCTTTTGGCCTGGCTTTCTGAGATCCACAGAGATGCGCCCCCTTAGTCCGGGATCTGTTATGGGGGCCCTGTAATACCCAGATGCAAAAGATAGGAGCTCTAAGTCTTAGGATCTTCTGTAGTCTTCACTTGATCTTAGCCAAAAGGCCGAGAAGCAATGGATCTCCTTCCTATAGTCTTGAAAATGGGAGAGAGACAGTGCTCAGGATAGCAACTAGTCTACCCGAATCCACTCAGGGCTCTCTCCTGGTTCTTCCTGCAAAGCAGAATTAGGTCATCCTGGCATCCTGGTGGGGGATGGAAAGTCAGTGGGGAGTCAGATGCTTTCTCTGTAAGTCAGGGATGGTTCCCCTTGCATCCTGGAGTGATCATGATGAGCATGTGAGAAAATGTTTGTGAAAGTGTTGAGAAAAATCAACTTCTACAAAAGTGTAAAACATGACTTAATACTTCTACCTTATTTCCCCCCCATTTCTGTAAGTTTTTCCCTGTCATTAATGTGTGTGTGTTTTTTTACACCAACCAACCAAACAGCTCTCCTACCCATCGCAATACATTTATTTTGTTGCCTGCTTATTGCCAGTCACTTACAATGAACAATGACTCATAATGAGCAGACAACCTCTTACACTATTTTATACTACCAAATTCGATGCATTATTTTACTGAATCCTTTCTCAACCATATAAGTCAGATACTATCTCCATAAGAGATGAGAAATGTGGACAACAGAGAGGTTATCTTCCCCAGATCACAGAGCTAGTAAGTAGCAGAGCCTGTATTTGAACCCAAGTGTGTATGGGTGTGTGTATGTTTAAAGATTTCATTTATTTATTTTTAGAGAAAGGAGAATCAATGTGTGGTTGTCTCTTGTGCACCCCCAGTAGGGGACCTGGCCCATAACTCAGGCATGTGCCCTGACTGGGAATCGAACCAGTGATCCTTTGGTTCACAGGTTGGCGCTCAATCCTGAGCCACACCAGCCAGGGCCGAACTCAAGTTTTTTTATGCCAAATGGCTTGCTTGGCTAATGATGTAATGGCTTTGAAGGTTTATATTTTTATTTGGTAGAGGAGAGTCAGTTCCAGGAGACCAAAACAAACAATCTTTCATGTCATGGTTGCATTGAAGTTCTTTCATAAAGGGCAGTAACTTGAAGAATATTTTACAGATATCTCCTCTTATCTGTAAAGACAGATGAACCATGACACCTGGAATTCTGTGGCAGGCTAATTTGCATACTGCTGAGGAATTCTGGAAAGTCCTTGTAGGCATGTGGGGTTATGGCCCCTGGAAAAGATGGAGAGATGAAGAGAAGGATATTCAGATAGGTATGGAGTCAGATCTCTTACACCAGGGCCAAGAGGCCCCTGAAAGATACACCCCTGCTTATTGGTGGATGATCCTGGCATCATTATTGTAGGTGAGCATCATTGGTTAGTAGGGAACACAATTCATGGCCACTAGCTCATGAACTGGAAGTGGGGTGTTGGGCATGGTTACTGGAGCAGTACAGGGTTATTTAGATGGAAAGTGAGGCCCGCCAGCTCATGGGAAGTACTAGGTCTGGGAGCCACCAGGGAGAGGGTCTCTTTTCTTTGTTTCTATCTCCAGTCTCCCGTCTCTCTTGCCTCCCGTCTCTCCTGTCTTTCATCTCTCCTGTGCTATATGGCCTTTGCTGTCCACTCTTCTCAACCTCTGTTCCATTTTCCTCACTGCAATCAGAATGCCTCTGCTTATTCATGGCTCCTCTCCTCTGCATGCCCTCTTCTCCAGCTTGTTTGCTATAGAGCCAACATGTTCATGCTTCTACACAACCCCACATGCCCATTACTATGTAACCTGGTCCAAATTCTTGAGAGAAAAAAATCGATTGGTCACTGGTTAGTCAATGAACTTAATGTACTTATATCCATCTTTGGCCCAACCAGAGGAGAGTGTGTGGTACAAAAATGACCACTTAGGCTGTCCCTTCATCTGGGGCTGTGGGCAGGACAAATATTCCTGGACAGAGGCAGCCTATCCAGACCCCTGGGCCTCTTTCCCTGCAGTAGCTGGTCCATGGTGCCAGCTGTGTTTTCACACTGCAGTCTGGCCCGGAGTGAGTGCGATAGAGAGGGTGGAGCTTCTCTTTCCAGGGACAAAGGAGCTGCCTGGATGATGTCATCACTAAGCTTGCGGAGCCAGCCTTTCCTGGTTGACCACACTAATCATTAATCTCCATGTAAAGCACAATTTGGGGCCAGGCTTCAGACCCTGTGGTCGCTGCCATGTTTTCATGTGCCTGATAAATGATTCTGCTGAAAGAGTCTTGAAGAGCATCTGTGGAAAGTGGTTATGAGCAAGATTCCTTCAGACCTTTCTACACATTCCCATCCTTTCTGAGGCTGCCCTGGGACCAAGAAATGAGAATGCTCACAGCGTTAGAACGCCATGCTCTGAAGGCCTTTGGAGTCAGAGGAAGCCTGTAAATAAAAAATGTAAGGTCTCTCAGAAAATTAGAGAGGGGGCTGTGCTTTAGAGAGCAAGAGCGACGTAGTCCATTCTTTCTACTGCATGTGGGAGATTCTAGTACAGACAGGAGAAAGGAGTGGCTCAAGGTTGACCAGCATTAGTCCAAGTGCTAGGACTCTTAGGACCTGGTATTCCTCCCTTCCCAGCAAACATATGTGGAAGCCTGTTACAGTGCTTTCTATGCATTATTTCCATTTCATCTCCACAACAACACATGGATATGGGTGCTATTAAACCCATTTTACAGTTGGGGAAATTGAGGCCAAAGTGGTAGAACTGGGGTTTGGTTCCAAATACTTCCTTATTATTCTTTGTGCTTCCATTTAATATTAAGATCTCTTTATATCTTTCAGAAAACTTTTTCTTTGATGCACAGGCTGTCTGGTGGCCATTATTCCTGAACCAACAATTAGGATGGCCATTCCAGCTTCAGACAATCCAGTTTCAAATCCCAGCTTTACCATTTACTAACTGTGGCCTTGAGCAAATAGTGCAGTTGTGAAGGCTTCATTTTCCATTTTGTAAATTGGGGATATTAAAGTCTAAATCACAAGGCTTTTTTTAAGGATAAAATAAGATAATTTTTGGGAGTCACTTATAATATTAAGTTAATAAATAATAACTATTATTTTTAAATAGTGCAAACATTTGATACGGAGTCTTGTCCTGGATATATGGACTTAAGTTTGTTGTAATCATGTGTTAAAGCTTCTAATTACTAAAGAAGAAATGGCTATTATGATTTCATTTATGAAGGCCGTGATAGGCTGAATGATGGGACCCCCAAATGTCCATATCCTAATGGACTCTGGACTCTATGACTATGTTACCTTGTGTCGCAAGAGAGACTTTGCAGAAGTGCTTATATGAAGGATCTTGAGATGGGACAATTTTCCTGGATTTTCCTAGGGTCCAGTATCATCACAACAGCCTTCAAAAGAAGGAAGCAGAGGGAACAACTGTAGAAGCAGATATGATGGTGGAAGCAAAGTTCAAAGCAAAAGAGATTTGACAATGGTTTGCTGCTATCTTGGAAGATGGAGAAAGGTCCATGAGTCAAGGAATGTGGGCCCCTCTAGAAGTGGGACAAGGCCAGGAAACAAATTCTCCTCTAGAGCTTCCAGAGAGTATGCAGCCCTGTCAAAAACCATACGTGACTTCTGATCTGTAGAACTGTGAGGTAATAAATTTGTGTGGTTTGAAGCCACTCACTCAGTTGTGGTAATTTGTTATAGCAACAGTAGGACGTTAATATGTGGTTCTTATTTAATTTTTTCTATACAAATTCCACAGGCATTTCTAAGCACCTTCTCGGGCCAGGAACTTGGCTAGTTCTTCCACCTAAATGTGTTTCTATGAACAGCATGATAAATGGGTATGGAGAGTATGATCTTTGATGTAGAAGACTTGAGCAGGAATCCAAGTTTTACATTAGTGGAATGATCTGGGGCAACCATCTGACGTTTCTGAGCCCCAGTTTCCACGTCTGTAGAGTTTAACACATGAAAAATATTTGAAACAGGCCTGAAACTCAGTAAATTCTAACCCAGTTAATGCTGCTACTTATCTCTCCATAACTCTCTTCCCCAAGACAGCCCTTTTGTCTGGGGTAATGCAGCCTGCTGTGTGTGGGGCTCTCTGGGGAAGCAAGTGGCTGTCCAGCAGCCCCAAGGACAAAGCTAGAGCCAGGCAGTGGGGAAGAATTTACTTTCAGCCAGGCTTTCCAGAGGTGGAAGTAGCTCCTTGCTACCTTGTATGTGGGGGGACCCAGGTATTATGACTGCCCTCTCCTGGGCCTGTCCTATACCTCAAGGACTTGGAAGAGACATTTGGCTCAGCCGTTGTGAAGGGCTTCAGATGTGGACTTTTGATGTTGTCACCCCCTGAGTTCACATGAGGCCATAGGCCCCACTAGTGGGACTGAGGAAGAAAGATGGGCATCTTCCAGTCTTGCACCCGTGGCTCAGTCCTGGCCTCACTGTCCATGGTGCTCCATACATCTCAGGAATATAGGCTTTATTTCGTGACTAGCTCAACCATACTGCTGTCCACTTGGGGTTGATGGGTAGATCAACATGTTGTAAACTTCCCACTTTTTCTCCTTCCCTTTTGCATTCTGGCTTTGGCAAGTCTTCATTGTTCACTCGACTCAGGGCTTCAAGCCATGGCAGTAGCCTGAGCTGATCCTAACTTCTTGAAGGCTTTGCCTCCAGCCAGTATCTGAAAAAGATATAAAAGATATAAAAAATATCCATTCTCCCAAATATGAACAAGGGCCTCTCCCTTCGCAGCCCCATCCCATTCATTCATAGTCTCCTGTAATGCTCTCCATGGCTCTCTGAGGGAGGTATTCTCATTCTTCTGACCTGAAAGTTAACCAGGAGGAACAGTAAGGGTACAGACATACCACTGTGCCCATGGTCCTTTACAACCAGTGTCTGTTCTGATTGGTCAGGGCATGTGCTGCATTGATAGTCAATTGTTGGATAGAACCCCTGTTTATCCCCATTTTACAGATGAGAAAACTCAGATAGGAGGTATACATGCAAACCATGCAGATCTCAGAGCTTTTCCTACTGCCCAAGCTGCCCTTCTATATAGCAGGTTAAATCAAGCTGCCTTTAAAGACCCCATTAAAATACCTTGCTTTATTTTCTTTTTACTACCTTGGAAGTGCTGTAAAAATATTAAAACCAATTGCTGTCATCTTTCAGACCTCTGCGTTTATGAGATGTAGCTTTCAAATGAATGGAAATAATTGAAACTCCCTTCCCATTCCTTCTGTGGGGCATTTCAGATTTACACAATATTTCTGAGGGTTCTTGTAATAGGGCATATGCACTTAAGGCATTAATGAAGTCGGCTCAGAGCTGGTTCTCATTTCATGGAGCTAATTGTTAAGTGTTTTTGCATACTTACAATTGAACTAAATTATTCCAAGCTAGTTGGTTTCAGGAAGTGTTAATTATATTTCAGTAAAGGAAAATCAAGGCTGAAAAATCATCCACTTAGAGCTTATCTACTTATGAACATCTCATTCTGGAGCTCTCAAACATATATTTTAACACCGTGTTAATATTGAGATTAACATATCTTCACTTCTCAGAGAAAACTGTACTCCTCCTTCCCTTCTTTGAAAAGGACACCCCCACCCCCGACCCCATCCCATCCTTTGGCAGCCTGGTTTAGAAGTTGAAAAAAGCCTTCCTTTGTCTTTCTGGTACCTTGAATCTTTAAGTTGGATGCCAAGCACAGCATCAGCTTCTTTCATCTTGAGACCAACTGGCCTTCTGTAAATGATATTGAGTAATTAATTTATGGGTCCTGCATAGGCCATTTAAGACCAAGTGCTCCCTTCTTTCCGGGGTTCTTTTTTGAGGAAGCTGTTTAGACTGGGGTTCTCACCTGGGGTATGGGTTAGAAAGGCTGAGGGACCCAGCATTGTCACTTGGTTCTCTGTCCAGGGGAGGCGTTGGGAGGATGGGAAAACATAAGGTCTGAGGTGGGGGTCTAAATGCTGGCACTCAATGAATCAGAAGGTCTGGATGAATGCCTAACAAGAAGTTCTAGTTACTTTTGCAACTGTCGCTCAACTTCTCTTTGTTTTTAGTTTTCTTCTGTCCATTCACTCACAAATACCCGTTCAGTGCACACATACCAAGCTATGGACAGCCCATCACACAAGAGCACCAGAGCAGGGGCTGGACATGGAGAGATGAGGATGGCAGCATCCCATGCTCTCAAGACCCCTCATAATACATAAATAGGCCAGGGTGTCAGACCCACCTGGAGGACTCCTTGAAGCACAAGGTGCTGGCTCCCACTGGAGTTTCTGATTCAGCAGGTCTAGGGAAAGATGATCATTTGCATATTTACCAGGTTCCCAGGTGATGCTAATGCTTTGGTTTGGGAATTACCCTCCGAGAACCACTGCAGGAGACTCATGGGATTTTGGGTGGTAACATCCTGAGACCATCTTGATTTGTATCTAAATTTATATATACCACTATTAGACTTTTCTTTTTGGCTGGCAGATGAAAGGGACATTTTTTTTTTTTTTTTTTTTTAACAAATAAACCATTTCCCATGGAAAATCACTTCTCTTATAAATAATGAATAGAGAATAACCAATATGCATTGAGAAATGAATGTTGAGTGGTTAGCTGGGCTATGAAACAGCTGCACAGCCTCCCTGCACACCAGCCTTCCAGAGTGAGATTCAAAGCCACACTTGTGAAAGATGACAAATGACTCCTTTGCAGAGATCTCCAGGAATGCTCACATGTATATGGGACCTTGGGTGGAATTAACATTTAAATAGCAGTGATACAAATGCCATCTTAGTGTTAAACCTACATATCTCCAGGTCTACCCAAAGCTTATGTAGGCCTGGTCACTGAAGAAGACATGTTAACTTGAAGAGAGAAGAGGATCAGGGAAGGTGAAGTGGTGAGGTAGCAACTGAGCTAGGGTTTGAAGGATGAATAGGAGTTTGCTAGCATTGCAGTGAAGGTGGGATTGAGAACATTTCCGGCAGAGAGAACAGTCTTTGCAAGACACAGAGATGAGAAAAGGTAAGTCTTGTTCAAAGAGCATAGAGAGCATTGCTGTGTGACTGTGTGCAGGGGAGAGCAGGAAGGAAGGGTAGGAGATGAAAGATGAAGCAGGATTACGAAACCCTTGACTGTTAGGTGGAAAAGCTAGACTTGATTCTGAAATACCAGTGATAGAGGATCACTTGGTGTTTTATAGTTTGGGGGAGTGACTCAAGACTTTTGATGCAGCCCTGGCTGGGTGGCTCAGCTGATTGGTTAGTTGGAATGTCACCCCATGCACCAAAATGTTGTAGGTTTGATCCCTGGTCAGGGAACATGCCTAGGTTGCTGGTTTGATCCCCAGGCCAGATGTGTTCAGGAGGCAACTGATTGATCTTTCTCTCTCACATCAATGTTTCTCTTCCTCTCTCTAAAATCAATAAGCATATTACAACAACTTAAAAAAAAGAAAAAAAGACTGCTGATGGGTGGGTGTCAGAAAGGAAGTCTGATAGGCTGAGGGACTAGTGGGAGGTAAAATTAATTAAAATAAAATAAAAGCTTCAGTTCCCCAGCAGTAATAGCCATGTTTCCAGGGCTCCTTTGCTACATGTTAGCTAGTGGCTACCAGTGGATGGTGCAAACAGAACTTTATCACCACAGAAGGCTCTCCTAGGCTGTGCTAGCCTGGAAGGGAACCATGGCGTCTGAGTGGGCATATCCTCTTGCACCCATGGACTCCTGATGGCAAGGAGAGAGGGATGCGGCAGAGGAAGACCAGACTAGAGCCCTCTAAAAGTTCAGGACATTCTGGTTGCCCAAGTTCAAGGAAAGTGTGTGGGTGGAGTTGAAGTAGTACCTAGAGGCTGCTAACAGACCATTGAAACAAAGGGAGTGGCTGGAGAAGCCATAGTCAGAGGTCAGAGGAAAGAGGGGTCAAGCTGAGCCCTAGAAGCCAAGAAGGACAGTTTTAAGAAGTGAAAGCCATTGGTGGGATGAGCACGAGCAGGGGTGTCAGGAGGCCCAATCTGGACCAGATGTTTCCTTTCACCTAGAAATCTGGACTGGGACATAGTGACTAAGTCCATTAACTGTTGAGTGCTGAGTTGGAAGGCCATTAGCACAGGGGACAGAGCCTGAGGCTGCCTTGTTTGGGAGGCTATGGAGGCTGTGTGTAGGAAGATGAGGAGCCTGTCTATGGAGAAAGGAAGAGGTCCATCCATGTTGCTGAAAGTGACCAAGGCATAAAAAATCTGGTTCTGATCACCTTCCAGTTTCCATGAGGTTTTCTGCTCTCCCTGTGATGCCTTGGCGTCTTCATGACAATGCTGCCTCCACTTGTAACCAAGGGAGTTTCAGTGGGTTTCCCTTTGTTACAACCCAGGGCTCTATAAACACATTGACTCCCACCACCCAGCTTAAGTTGTGGCACATACTGGGCACTCAATCAAAGCTTTCAGAGTTGTTGAATTAGTGGAACATTTGACCAATGGACAAGACAAAACAAGAGGAGGGAAGGGGAAGGCCAAGGATTGCCTCTTTATCCTGATAGACATCTCCCTCCTTCCCTCACCCTTCAGCACTTGGAATATGGTGACTGCTCCCTCCTCCCTCCTTCCAGAGGATACGCAGTATGGCTGGCACTGTTTCTGTTATCTCTCCTTCCCCCACCCCACTCTCACATCACTTTAGGTGGTAGTTTAGAGCCAATTAAAATTTATAAGCCACTGGTAGTGAGTGAAGTCCCAAGGATTAATTTGCTCAGGAGAGTATTAATCTGTGTACTGTCATAGCACTCCTTCAATAAACGGGGCAAAGATGGAGATGGGGAGGTACATCTCCTCCCATGTTTTACTGTAAATGTTCTAATTGGTCCACTGGGCTGGAGGTGGCATATGTGGTTCTGCCTCCTCTGAGTATTGTGAAAGGGCAGAAGGGGCCCCATCTGAGCTGCCTAGAACCCAGCCCCCTTCCTCTACTGCCATGCTGGGCCTGCCACTCCCTCCCTCAACTGGCAGAGATGTGCCTTTTCCTGCCAATGCTCCCTGTGCTCTGTGCCCTTCTTTCACACAATCCCTGGGTCAAGGCAAGGGAAAGAGCAGTAATGGGCTGATACCACCAGCCCCTAGGACTTGCTATTTTCCAGGGCTTTGTCATTAAAATCCTTCTCAATTAGGAGGCAAAGTGAATCAGCATCCAGGTTAATAATATGGCAATGCCCACCTGTTCAGCCAGCCACCTTGCCTCCAAGACAGTTCACAGAGCAGGAGGAAGGATTTATTAATGCTGAATCTGCAAAATCAGGGCTTCATGGTTGGCTGGATGTGAGTCTGTCTGGTAGGCTTTTGTGCTGGGGTTTGGGACACTTGGTTTCTAATTAAATTCTTCCCTGACCAGAGCTTGAATCAGGAGAACTTAATCCCAAGGGTACCTACCCTGCTTCCTTCTGGAGGATCGAAAAACTTCAGTGTTGCAAGTCAGAGCAGTTACTGTAGCTGGTGACCTTAAAGCCCAGAAGGGCTTCAGTGGCTCGCCCAGAGAGCTAGGCAGTGGCAAAATAGTGGGAATCTATTGATTATATTGGCTAAAAGTTCTAGATTTGGATTTGTGTCTAAGTTCTGTACTTAGCAGCTGGGTGCCCTTAGATAAATTACTTAACCTCTCTGGGCTTTCTTCCAGCGCAAATCAATCCATCTAACGTGTAGGGTTGCATGATGTAGATGAAATGTTTAGCACAGTGCTTGCAAATAGCCAACTCTTTTAAAATATTTTATTTGTTTATATTTAGAGAAAGGGTAAAGAAAGGAGAAAGAGAGAGGAGACAAACATTGATGTGAGAGAGAAACATTGTTCAGTTGCCTCCCATACATATCTCGACCAATGACTCACCCTGCAATTTGGGTATGTGCCCTGACCAGGAATTGCACTGGGGACCTTTTGCTTCGTGGGACCATGACTAGCCAACTGAGGCACACTGGTCAGGGTACAAATAGCCAACTATTATAACTAGTAAATTTTATTATTATTGTTAATAATAGGGATAACAGAAATAACAACAACAATAGCAACAATCACAACACCAACAGCAACACTCTCAGGTGTCTTGAGTCCCATTCTGTCCTCTCTTGGCCTCTCTGAACCTCACCTGATAATAGCAAGACCTGCCTTTTCTACGTTACCTGTACCTCATTACAGTGAGGTAGCAGAGAGGAGGGGACCTTTGGAAAGGATGTCATTGGTACTTAAGCATAGGCATTATTATTAATAAGCTAATGTGAAGATTGCAGACTTATCTAGGGATTTAAAAATTTTAAACATTTTTAGTATTACTATTTACTGGTGGTGAACATTAAATGTTACTTACATTCCATCAGGAGAAAGATCTCCAGTATAAGTAATCAATTGAAGCAGTACTTAGCTCACAAGGCTACTTACTGTACTTTTCATCTGGACCACATGCAGAACCTTTCTCCAGGGGTGGCTGGCTTGCTCTGATGACGTGAAGGAGGAAGTTCTGAATAAAAGTTCCTTTTGGCTTCAGAGGATTCTGGTGGGCTGAGTGTTAGTTCAAGTTCACTGTTGCCAACTACAGAAATGGGCTCTGGCTGGTTTAAGCAGGAAAGGATTTATTGAAAGAAGACATCAGAGCATCAACAAGAAAGCTGGGGAATCAGGATAAGGCTGGCAGGACACCAGGCCTACAGCCTGAACTGTTTTTCAGCAAAGGCTTGGCATGGAGCTGGTGCCATCTCTGTCCCCACTGTGAGGAACATAGGAGCTCCCTCTCCCTTTAGGATGCAGTCTCCTCTGACCCTGCCTCTCTGTGCTGCTTTGAAGTCCTGGGTATCTAATCTGCTCTTCCTTAGTGACATACTGGACTTCAACTCCAAAGATGGGTAGGGAAATAGTTAATAACTGTCAGACTTGCATTGTTTTCCGAATTAGGAGGAGGCCCATGTCCCCTGAAGACTCTCACAGTAGGCTATTACAGAATTAGAAGACTCAACTGTGGGGTAGCCATAAAACAACGTGTGTCAGTGACAAATGCTAGAGGTCTTCAAAATCCCCATCCAGTGGACCATGGTAATATTGAAACCTTACCTGGCATGTTTTTGGTATATTTCTGTGTTGACTAGTACTTCTGTGCCTCTTACTGTGTTGAGAAAGGTACCTGGGCTCCTGGAAGTTGGGTCTCAGACCTCGAGATGGGCAATGGCAGGCTTCTGTGGAGCTCAGGAGGAGGGAGGAGGGGGAGGGGATCAGGAATGGCTGGACCTCTCCCTGCCTTTAAGGCAGCAGGTCAACAAGTTCAGGCCAAGGGCGGAGCCCAGCTGCCTAGGGAACCAGTGATTCAGAGTCAAGGTTACAGGGCATTGGGAGAGCTGTCAGTGCCATCATGATGTCAGCCATCATGCTGCCTTTCTAGAGATATCCTTGTGCTATGACAATCCCCTGTCCTCACCAGACCCCTGTATGATGTGGAGTATCCAGTGGGGAGGAGACCGGGAAAAGGCCTCTGCATGCTCTGACAGCGTGGCTCATCTCCCCTGGACTTCACCCTCACCCCACCTCTACACCCACCCACTGTGTTCCAGGCAAATGAAATGTAGCTTCTCATCCCCAAATGATGAGGATGCTCCATGATATCTTCCGGTTGTTTTCCAAAAACAGTGCTTAAGCAGTCAAATACCAGTGATAAAGAGAAGCTAATCTTATTCATACAACAGAATAAAGTAGCATCACTCTGTTCAAATCATGGATGGTGGAAGGCTGGGTGGGGCCTAGAACCCATTCAGCCTCCTCTGCATCAACTGAAACAACATCATGAACCTTTAGGACAGAGGTCCTCAAAGTGTAGTCTCTGTATCAAGGGCTCCAACATTGCCTGGGAACATGTTAAAAATGCAAATTCTCTCTCAGGCTCCCGCCCTTTGGAGAAGAGTGGTCTGCTGGCTGTATGGGGATGGGTCAGCACTGGACTCAAGGGCCGCTCCCTCAGCTCTCCCCCTAAAGCCACTGACCCAAACTTTCCCCAAGCTTCTCTAGTCCACTCTGCCCTTCTCTGCTGGGGCCCAGGCAGGAACTAAAGGATCCAGAGATCCCAAAGCCCAATAAAATTGGGAGAGTGGATGGGAATTCTGTGCTCACCGGCACCATGAATCGAATGAAGTTGAAGGGAAAGGATGCAGACATTAACAACAGCTCATGAAGCCAGCCCAGGATATCATTGCATCATTCTTTTTATTTGTTTGTTTATTGATTTCTTTATTTAATGAATAAAGGGAGAAAATTTTTAGTACTGGGGGAAAAAAAAAGCAAATTCTCAGACCTCACACCAGACTCCCTGAATCAAAAACTCTTGGGCTCCCCATAGGATACTCAGAACTACTGCCTTAGGATTGAGGAGATGTGCTTTTTTTTTGAAGGGCTTCACTTTCCCCACCTGTTAAAGTGGAGTGTTTGGATGATTTTTTAAAAACTACAAATTCAAATAATTCCATGGAGTGGTAACGTCTGGGTTCAATTACGTGGGTGTGATTGGGTAAGTCACAAAACCTCTCTAGGCATAGTTTCCTTGTCCATAAGAGGAAAGGCATTCAGATGGCTTCACGGAGGAAGTGACACCTGAGATATGGACTGGATTAGGTGACTCCTGTGGGCCACCTGTGGACCATGGTGTGTAGGACCAGGTATGTTTGCAAGGTGACTTTCTGCAGCCCTGATTTTCAAAGCACTAGACTGGAAACAGTTATATATCCACACATGGGGCACTGGTTAAATAAGTTATGGTGCATTCATGCAATAAAATATTCTACACTGTCAAAAAGAATGAGGAGAATGCATATCTACTGATTAAGGCCAGTCTTTCAGATACATTAAGGGAAAAAACCAAGGTAGAGAACATTATGTGTAATATGCTAAAATGTGTGTGAAAAGATAAATATGTTTGAATGAAAGATAGCTCTGGCTATGGTAGATGCCCATCGGAAAGGGCACATTAGAGACCGGAGTTGGACGTGGATGGGAGCAAGACGTACTTGTCACTATATTCCCTCTGGTTTGAATTTTCGAAGCATATACCAATACTACTCAAAAAATGTAAATGCAATACAAAACATCCACAACGGAGAACCACAGTCTTGTCTGGACCTGTAGGAGGCTTATGTGGTTCCCGAGAGAGAGAGGACCAGGGAAATGTGGCAGCAGGTGTTGGTGGAGTTCACCATTACACACTCACAAATGACCCAGTTCTCCAGACCTCTGTCTGTACCCGGCAAAGAAAAGGGAGATGTGGAAGTGCAGAGGGTCCCTGCTGGTAGGCAATGGACTGTGCTGAGCAGGGAATCACTGGGGGGCAGAGTTGTGCTTGCCAGGCAGTCAGGGCACTGACCTCACAAGTGGACTCTAGCAGGGCACTTCTGTGAGGGAGTCCAGGGCTCTGGAGCTGCCAGGAGATGGTGAATCTGTACCCGAGCACAGTTGCTTCTTGACAGGGCTTCCCATTCACAGTGCCCTTCTCCCTGTGCATCTCCATCTCAGGCACGCCTGTGAGAGGTAGTGGTTGTTAACCCCTGTCTGCTCACAGTGAAATGGAGGCTTCTTTCTTCAAGGATCTGCCCAAGGTCACATCACTGGTAACTCAGCTTCCTGGCTCCAAATGCCATGTAGTGAATGGTGGAAAGAGGTTGTTAGTTGTTAATTATCTGGCGGGGAATGTGCGTCACCCTGTTTGTGGTCAAGGTTGAATGAGCTCAGGGTTTCAGATGGGAGAAGTGGATTTGGCAGAAATGACCTTTCATGGGCAGCTGCTGACCTCTGGGAACTTTCTGAGGCTGGGAGGAGGAAGATGCCTCTGGGGCTCTGCGGAAGGCCCTGCCATGTCCTGGTCCCATTTCCCTCTTGTCATTGCCAAGTGCTAGTCAGGCCAGATAAATGAGTAAACTGAACATTCGCTGCCTTTTGAAATCCTTTTATTCCTTCAAGATGGAGCTCAAATGCCTGTTCTCTATGAAGGGTCTCCGAGCAGCCCAGTGGGCTAGGTATCTCCTTGCACAGCTGGAACCCTGGACAGAGCAAGAAAGTCAGTTTTCTCCTCAGAGCAATTCCTTGAGATTGCCCACCCTATGGCAAATTACGTATGCACTGTCATATTTGGTGAAGGCTGAAAGTGTTCTTGGCCTCACTTCTCTCTGCAGACAGAAGTCCTTTATGGTGACTAGTTGCAGGTGGCTAGAACACAGGGTGGCCAGACTCAACAGTGCTCAGAGCTGGGGCGCACTGGGAAGACACTCTGTCCTGCAAGCCACAGGGAGACTTGATCCTAGAGGCCTGGGGAGCCATCGCAGGTGTTGAATTACCCTGGGTGGTCCCTCTGTCTGCAGAAGGTGAGAAGCCTGGAGCTACAGGGAGAGAAGCCTGGATGTGGATGACCAAGGGACTCAGCAGGCCCAGGGAGGCTGGATAGTTCTGAATTAGGTGGTGGGGAGGCACAAAATGGAATCAGCAGTGTGGGAATAGGAGGAGGATGAGGAAGAAAGAAAGGGTGGGTGGGCACTTACATTGCCCTGTGGTCTCTGATGGGCTGGGCATCGGGAACATGGAATTTTAAATAAAGCAGGGATCAGAGAAGTGTCAAAAACCCAGGGCACACCCTTTTAAAAAGGGGTGGTGGCCAACTTCACATGGGTTAGAGGAGGTCAGTCTGGGCGAGGGGAGGGAACTGAACCAGGCAGTTAGGAGGCAGGTAGCTGAGGCATTTTGCTGGGCTGGGAGTGGGTCCCCAGGGCACACAGGCTCACTGCTCAGATAGATTCTGCTGCTTCAACGACACAAGTGGCCAGAAATGTAAACACCGCCAGATCCTGCACAGCACCCCTAGCATTGCTAATTAGCCCTGGTGGAGGTTACTCCTTGCAAGGAACACCTGCATCACCCTTCAGTTCCAGCTGAACTACCTGAGCAGGGCAGGGCTGGTCCAGTGCCCATTGACACCTTCCCTCCGGCTCTCCTTAAGAAATGCCAAAATATCACCGCTCTGCCTCCTGATCCTGCCTTCCCAAGGCACCGTTGCTTAAGCATTATTAGTCAAGAGAGGGACTAATTTGTGTAATAGAAAAGTCACGGAGAGAATGTGGTGTAAATGTTAATCGTTTTTTTAACTTCACATTATGTGATCCGTTAACATTAATATTTAATTTAATGCAGTCAAAAGATTAATGCTTGTGTTTATTTCTAAAAAAGGCAAGGATGCTTCAGGCTGCTTTTCAGCTTCGTTGAGCTTTGGGGGAGAAAAAATCCCACTCAGAACAGAAGAAATATATTCATGCTGTAATAATACAAATACCCTGTCTCCCACCCGCTCTCCCTCCTCAATTCCTAAAAATAAGCCACGGGGTTCTAATGGGGACACTGATTAAATATTCGGCTCTGTAATTTATGCCCAAGTGAATCCCAACAGGAACCAGGGGCTCTGGAAATCTGTTGTGAAATAATTATCCTGAATGACATTGTCGAGATGGTCTGCAAGGGTGCTGTCAATAATGCATTAGCCCAAATCTGTTTAAAATACAGAAAGGAAATTACACGATATTCATGGGAACCTGAAAGAATTATCAGTAAACAAATTTAATCAACTTGATGTTATGCATACCACTCAACCTCTTATTATCTGATCATCTAGGTTTAGAACACGCAGGGGAATTGAATGACGCGGGATGTCAGGCTGAGGCTGAGCATGTGTGCATCTGTGTGTGTGCATGTATATGTGTGTGTGTGTGTGTGTGTGTATGTGTGTGTTTGGTGGAACCAGCATTAGTTAGGTCTCAGCATTTTTCCTCCTTGGCTGCATTTCATTTGCATTCTCGAGGCAGATTGTTGGCTGCCAGCTTTCACCTCAGCCTGGCTCTTGAACTCTTTGTTTTCCCCAGCATCAGAGCCCTGCTTAGAAACGTCAGCTATCTACCCCTACTCCATATACCCTTTTTCTCCCTTCCACCTTCCAAAGTAGTGGTGGTTGCCCCTGCTGTTGAGTTTGGAAAGATAGAAGTTGGATGAAAAGGAGCTGATTGCTGTTATCTGGGGAGTTGCTTCCTGTCCTAGAAGAAAGAACACTAAGTGAAGACCTTGCTGGGTGGTGTAAGCCCCTTTCCATGTCCGAACCTTAGTTTTCCATCTGAAAAAAATGAGTATGTGATTTTATGAAATGTTAGTAGATGCTCATCCAGAGCATCTCATTTACTTGGCTTCTGTTCCTTATCCTCCTGAACTTGATGGGGACACCAAGGGGAAGGAGCTTTCTCAAGACCACATGGGGCCCTGGATGGGTAGCTTAGTTGGTTAGAGCATTGCTTTAATGTCAAAGTTTTGGGTGAGGGCACATATGAGAATCAATGACTTCAAGTAAAAAAATTGATCTTTCTCTTTCTCTCAAATCAATTTTTCAAAAAGCCACATGGGAAGTTGGAGTTTGAGTCAAGAGACTTTTCATTTCTCATGACTCCACTGCACCCCCATGTCAGAACATTGCTTTTCATTTACACTAAAAGCCCTGGAGAGCATTCTGAATCTTTATTCAGAGTTGAGCCCTAGGTTCTGTGTCAGGGGACTTGGCTTGCCTTCCTGGGTATAGGAGTCACTTTCCATTGCCAGGCCTCAGCTTCCCCATCTGCACAACATATGCCTCTTATTTTAGCTTTGACATTTTATGTTGTCACCTACTTTCTAAGTTCCTCAATTGGCTCTGGCTTCATACTCTGAGGAAGGGTCTAGCTTCCATTTCTAGGCTATAACTTCCCTTCTAACTTATTTATGGAGGGAAAGTACATTCTTGTGAAGTACCTGCTGTGGTCATTGCTCAGGGTCAGGCCTTGTGTTGGGGAGAATATGTTTATTGAGTCCTACTTTGTGCCTGGCCCTGCCCCTGGCCCTGATATGGATGTACTTGATGAAACTCAGGAATTTCTACTTGGGGAATAAGTAGAAGCCAAATCACCTAATAAATTCTTTGGGGCACCTACTCTGTGTCTGTCCTATACTTGGCATTATGTAGGATAATAGTAACATCCATGAATACAGACTATGTACTATTAGTGTACATGCTAATAGGCTTGAGGATCTGTAATTCTTTACTGCATTGGAGAAAAGAGCCAGGGTTTCTCCGATAACACTGGGAAGCTCTTTTATCCGCCTTTTGGTTCTAAGTGATATCTCTGCTCGGAAGATATGTTGATCCCTGCTTTTCATGACTTTGAATATATCTGGCCAATTCTTTCTAGCTTGCAAAGTTTCTTTTGAGAAATCAGCTGACAGTCTTATGAATTCCCTTGTAGGTAAGTAACTTCTTTTCTTATGCAGTGTAAGATTCCTCTTTATCTTTAAACTTTGTCATTTTAATTGTGATGTGTTTTGGAGTGGGTCTCTTTGCACCCATCTTACTTGGTATTCTGTGCTTCCTGGACTTGCATGACTATTTTCTTCACCAAATTAGGGAAGTTTTCTTTCATTATTATTTTCAAATAGATTTCCAATTTCTTGCTCTTTCTCTTTTCCTTCCGGTACCCCTCTATGATGTGAATGTTGGATTGCTTGAAATTGTTCCAGTGGCTGCTTACATTGTCATGAGTTTTTTGGATTCTTTTTCCTTCTTCTTGTCCTGATTGGTTGTTTTTTGTTTTGCTATGTTCCAAATCACTGATTTGGTTCTTGGCTTCATCCACTCTACTGTCATTTCCTGGTAAACTATATCCAATTTTAGTTAGTGTATCCTTCATTTCTGACTGGATCTTTTTTATGCGGCTGAGGTCCCCACTAAATTCCTTGAGCATCCTTATAACCAGTATTCTGAGCTCTGCATCTGATAGATGGATCACCTCCCTTTTATTTAGTTCTTTTTCTGGACTTTTGATCTGTTTTTTCATTTGAGCCATGTTTCTTTGTCTCCTTGTTTTGGCAGTCTCCCGGTGCTTGTCTCTATGTATTAGGTGGAACTTCTATGACTCCCTGTCTTGGCAGTAGGGCCTAATGTAGTAGGTGTCCTATAGGGTGCAATGGTATAGCCTCCCCTCTCACTCAAGCTGGGTACTGAAGGTGTGCCCTTTGTGTGGGCTGAGTACGCCCTCCTCTTGTAGTTGAGCCTTGATTGCTATTGGTATGTCAATGGGAGGGATTTACCCAGGCCACTCAATTGTATGGACTGGATGACACCACTGACCACCACCTTCCACTCTTCATGGAGGATCAGCTGTGCAGAGGCAGTATGGTGGTGCTCTGATAGCTGTCTACTGAATGTGGAGGCTCTGGGGTTTCATGGGTGGTGCAGGCCAAGGTCGGCCCCATCTGTGTTTTTCTAGGAGCCACCCTGCCTAAGATATCAGGCAATCTGAGATGGTTCCTAGTTGTGCTGGGCATGGAGATTCCCAGATGAAGCCAAGCTGTGAATCTAGGCTGGCTGCTCCTAGTACCAGGCCTGGTGCCCCTTAGCAAGAGGTATGGAGACTGGAGGCTCACTGAGGCTGCTGTTGATTATTTGGGAGGATTTAGGAAGTTGTGAAGCATGAGCCAAAACCAGCCATTCATATGAAAAAGCAGCTTGGGAGGGCCCATAAATTGGATGGGACAGAGTCTCTGGGGACCTCCAAGATGGGGCAAACAGTGTTAGCCAGATTGATGGAGTCTCAGATATGGCATCAGCCTGTGGGCTCTGTGGCTTGGTGGGGGCAGGGTTCAGAAATGGGACAATGGCTTCTGCCCACATTTCTGTCTAGGGGAGAGCTGTCACCCAGTTCCTACATTGATGCCATTGGTGCCTTTCAAGCTGCTACCTTAGTGATGGAGCTCTGAGGGAGTTAGTCTCATTAAGCCCATGTGTGGGTTCTTTAAAAGGAACTGCTTGGGACTCCAAAAGATTCTTCCACTGACTCAATCTTTGCTTGTCTTTGCAGCCAGAAGGTATGAAGGTTTATCTTCCTGGCTCTGGAACCCTGAGCTGGGGGGGTCTGATGTGGGGCTGGGATTCCTCATTCCTGAGATATCCCTCCTAAATTTTTATCCATTACATGTGGATGTGGACCAGCTTGTACCATGTCTCTGTCCCTTCTACAGGTGTGGGAGGATGTGATTTCTTCAATTCCATAGTTGTCAGACTTCCATTCAACTCAATTTCTGATAGTTCTGAGTGATGATTTTTTTTAACATTTTAGTTGTAATTTTGACGTGGTTATGTGAGGAGGTAAGCCATGTTTACCTATGCCTCCTTCTTGGATCGAAGTCTCCCAGTATACAGTAATTTTATGAGCCATTCTTGCTTTACTGTGCCCCACCACTCTAAGTGACCCTCTTGGAGTGGACAAGGAGAGATGCTTACATTACGAGCTATCCTTTTGTGGATAAAAAGGGTCAAGTTAGAAAGATTCGCAGGATATAGTAAAAGGGAACTGACATTTATGGGACACCTACCATGTGCCAGGACCTTCAGCATATTTGATAAGCATTATTTAATCCCAGAGTAACTCTGTATGCTAAGCAATTTCATTCCAGTTTTGCAGGTGAGCTAAACGGAGGCATCAAGAGATAATGTGACTTTCCCAATGTCAAGCAACTAATAGGCATGATTTGAATTCAGTTTTGTATGTTTTTTTTTTTTTTAATAAAGATTTTATTTATTACTTCCAGAGAGAGGGGAAGGGAAAGAGGCAGAGAGGGAGAGAAGAATCAATGTATGGTTGCCTTTCACCTGCCTCCAGCCACAGACCTGGCTGGAAACCTGGCATGCAACCTGATTATGTGCCCTGGCTGGGGAATTGAACCAGCAACTTTTGGGTTCGCAGGCTGGCACCTTATCCACTGTGCTACCAGCCAGGGCCTATGTTTTGTATGTTTTTCGAAACTTTTTGTACTAAGCAACACTTTCCCAGTAAATGAATTTTGGAGGAGTTAGAGGAGGGAGAAGCCACTATTGGATGGAACAGTCTTCTGGAGAGTCTCCAGATGAGAGGATGCGATGAAAGCAAGGAGGGTAGCAAGTGGAGGTACAGAGGCAAGAGTTTAGGGACCCACAGTAGGCAGGTCTGATTGGTACTTGTTTAATCCACTTGCTTTTAGCTTTATCCACAGGACCATCAAGGCTGCCACCACTCATCCTACATGTGACAGACTGCCACTACCAGCCCATCCACCAGACTGAGTCAACCACTGTCTAAGCAGCAGTGTCAAGCCTCATGACCCCCTTGTACAATGACCCCTTGTCAGCAGGAAGTAGCCAGAATGAGCACAGTATCCCTTTTCCCAGCACTCCTGAAGTCTCAGCCCCATCCTCTTCCCTTTTTTATTATAAACAAAAGGCTAGAAATGTAAGGTGAATCATCTGCATAGGGTAGAAAATCTGCCACCAGCTGGTGGGGTCATTGAACCCAGATGATTGTAGTTGTAACAGTCCAGGCTCTGCAGGCTGTGCAGGTTGGGTTTTGCAGACAGTGTGCTTAAAATTGAAACAAAGGCCTGGCAGCTGAAACACAAAATTCGCATACCTCAACTACCCTATATGAACCAGGGAAGGCAGAGGTATAAAAACCCTAACAGACTGCAGCCTGCAGCTCAGTCTCCAGGAGCTGTGACTTCACAGTGAGCAACTTCCCTCTCCCCTCACTCTTCTCCTACCCTCCTTCCCTCTTTCCCTCCCCCTTGCTCCCTAATAAATCCTTCCCTGTCGCCTAGTCTCTGAGTGGTCTCCTTGGGTAGGGTGCCAGCACTGAGACAGTGGGGGCAAGAGGAAAGGCAGGTTGGGAAGTTGTTTGGAATGATAGTGGGGGCAAGAGGAAAGGCAGGTGGGGAGTTGCTTGGAATGACAGGCTGAGTCTGGCTTTGGTTCCCTCAGGCCATAAGAGACCATTTGGAGTGAGGTCTGCTGTGCTGCTGGAGGTGGAATAGAAAACTCAGCTTAGAGTCTGGGGTTTCCAGGACTGTGCCTGAGCCTTAGTGCTGTAGCTTTCTGCCCTTAGAGTCATTATCCCCTGAGCAGGTAGAAGACAGGAAGGGACTAGTTTAGGCAGAAATGTTCTTCAAGACAAAAGCATGGTTGGGAAGTCAATGGGAGAAAGTTTCAGGTATAGCAGGACAGACAATAGATAGCACTGAGGCAGGGAGAATGCATGAGACTGCAGAAAGACAGTGCCTTTGGCACATGACAGACCTCTTTCAGGTCTAGTCCTGTCGTTGACTACCTATGTGACACTGGGCACCTAATTTTGCTTTTATGACACTGAAATTAAATGAGACCTACAATTAAATGAGAACTTGCAAATTCCTTCACTTTAATGTTGTGTTCCAAAAGGTAGCCCCTTTGGTTTCCCTGACCTTGATGAGCCCTTCCCTGCAGGGGAATAGGGAAATAGTCTCTACCAGTCTATTTAGTTTCCTTTCAGTGACAAAGTTTCCACACTTGATTTTTATTTTCCTAAGAGAGCTGGTTTATGTAGTCCCTTTGGGATTACTGAATAACTCTTTTATTATTTATTATGTATTTTATTAAAGATTTTTATTTATTTGTTTTTAGAGAATAGGAAAGGGGGGAGAAAAAGAAGGAAGGAGAGAAACATCAATGTGAGAGAGAAACATATAGATCAATTGCTTTTTGTACAAGCCCTGAATGGGGACTGAACCTGAAATCCAGACATGTGCCCAGAGTGGGAATTGAATCAGAGACCTTCCTGTTTGCTGGATGATGCCCAATCCACTGAACTACACTGGTTAGGTCTGAGTAACTCTTTAAGCAAATGCTCAGTCTTTCAGAATTCATTTTTTCCCTTTCTTCTCTTTAAGAGGGCACCTGACTATTTGAGGGGTTTATTGCATTCTCAAGGCAGTAGGGAGGGGGTTCTTCAATCTGAATGGTGTCTTTCCTATCCAAGAGCTACTCTGATCTGCTCTGTGGACTGGTGGCCACTGAGGTATGACTGGTTTCTTCCACTCTTCTGGGTGATATTCAGGTAGAACGTGTGAGTTTGGTCTCTTGTCCTCGGGTCACAAAATTCCTGTCCATAGTGGCTTCTTCCTTTGGATCCTTGGCCTCTGCCCTTTCTGTATGTTTGTCTGCCCTCTTTGGATCTGTTCTTGATGGAGAGCCAGGGGTGCTGCCTCAGGTTCATTCCTCTGGTGATTTCTTGTAGTTGCTGCTGTGCCATCCCTCTCTGCCCTGCTAGAAAGTGGTGTTCCCTAGAGGCTCTCAGAGTCCTGCTAGTAGACATGTGTAGTGGGCCCTACTTCTTTGTATGGCCTTGGCTTTCCCCTCAACCTAATTTATTTTTTCAGGGTAAGATTACAGTTTGATGGAAAAAGTTAGAACTTAATGGCCTTAACCTCAGCTTCCTTCCCTCTCTCCCTCCTTCCCTCCTTCCACCTATCTTTTCTTTTTTACGATGTCTTGAATGTAAAGGGATAAACACTTGATTTTTACTTGGGGGAACCACCAGGTGCAGGGTGCTGACTACATGCGTAAAGTCCTGGGATAGAAAGATAACTCAGGCCTGGACAACTAGATTATCCCCTTCCCTGGCCAGTGGTGGGTTCAGAGATGAACATGTACATGTGGCCACACTTGCACAAGGGGAGATATAGGAACTTTAGAAGCTCTCTTTTTAAGTTTTTAACATTGAGATATAATTTACATAGAGGGAAGTGCACAGATCTTTAATGTTCAGTTTGCAGAGTTTTGACAAATGTATACACATTTTTGTAACTAACACCCAAATAAAGGTATTGATCATTTCCATCACCCTAAGAAGTTCCCTCAGCCTCCTTTACCCTCATTCCCAGAAAGTTTCCTCTGTCCCTTTGCAGTCAGTACCACTCACTCCCCAAGATACACACCAGAGGCAACCACTATTCAGACTTCAGTCACCATAGATTACTTTTCCTGTTCTAGAACTTTTCATTTTGGAATTTCCATTCTGTTCCACTTGTCTATTTTTATTTTAAATTTAATTGTATTGTTGTTGTATTACATCCATCCCCTTTTTGCCTCCCTCTGTCCCCCTCCCCACTATTTGTCTATTCTTAATCTAACATTACACTGCCTTGTATATTGCCTTGAGGTTAGGCAATATAAATTTTCTAAATTTTTTCTTTACAAAATCATTTTTGCTGTTTATATCCTTTTGATTGGGGCCTCATTGAATCTATAGATCAAGTCAGAGAATGTTGACATCTTATTCATATTGAATTTTCCAATCCATGCATATGGTATATCTCTCCTTTTTTTTTTTTTTTTTTTTTTTTTTTTTTTTTTTTTTTTTTTGTACAGAGGTCTTTCATGATGTTCATTTCTAAGCATTTTGTATTTTGTGATGGTTTTGTAAAAAGTAAGAAAATTAATTTCCAATTGTCTATTGCTAGTATAAAGTTCTCTTTTTAGTGTTTGTGAGATAAGCCATGCAAGACCCACCATGGGGAGATGATGTCCCTGAGGGTGAATTCAAAACAGAGAGGAGCAGGGCTGAAAGATGGAGGTAGGGGTGGGGGAAAGAGAGATGAGAGAGAGAGCACTCTGAAGAAAGGATTTGAGCTCCTATATTCAATTTTGCCCGAAGTCAGGTCTATCCTGGACTTTTCTGGACACAATACATTTATTTATTTTTGCTAAAGCCATTTTGAGCTGATTCCTTTCACTTGCAGCTGAGAGTCCTGACTAATTCAATTTCTGATTTGGCTCAGCCTTATAGACTAGTGTATATGTGTGGGTGTGAGTTCCATGCCAATGAAGAAAAGAAAAAAACATGAGTCTCTAATTTTTATTCCATCTTCCCATGAGTGAGAGCTATGGGCCTCCTGGTTTCCTTACTAGGTGACCTATCATGTAAACTCATTTCTTAATTATATTCTTTTCTCCCTCCTTCCTCCCTTCCTTCCTCCCTTCCTTCCTTCTAAAACAGTCTAAACCTATACAGAATAATTTAAAAAAAACAACATTGTCTCTTTTGGCTGGACTGTGATCCGGCCATTTGAGATACAACAGATGTCAGTTTTACTGAGGAACATGGGATTTATTTATCTTTTATCTCTTTGAGCTGGTGGAATCACAAAGAGCACACTAGGTTTTGATGGCTGCTTTCTTTACAACTCAGGAATGTCACTGTTTCTTGTTAAATTCCCTCTGATTGCGAGGGAAGGACCTGGGGTAGGAATGGGGAATATGTGTACAGAAAGCACTTGCTGTCTTTCTACTAGTTTAGCCACTCACTCATATGGCCATTCATCCTCTTAGTACTGAACTTTTATTGGAAAGTAAGATAAAACATGTGTTGGGTGCATTTCGTATACATTATTTCACATGATTCCTATTGAAAAGCCTTTAAAATGGACAATTAGCATCACCCTCATTTTTCAGATGAGGAAGCTGAAGCTTAGGGTGTTTGAGCCAAGTATAAATCCAGACAAGAAAGTGACAAGAGCTGACATTCAAACTTCCAATGCCCATACTCTTTTTAATTGAGAAGCAGTGTTGGTTTTCTATGTGTAATATCCGTGCTAAATAGTATAGGGAGAAAGTGAAAGGATTATCAGTAACCGAGTGTGAGTCTTGTCATCCATCCCAATAGTCATTAGAGGAGCTGAGACAAGGAATGAATAAGTAATACAAAGTAGAAAACAGGAGTATCTTAATGTAATGATACTATTATTCAGAACACAGGAACGAAAAATGAGAATTCCAGGGAGTTGTATAAATCATAAGTTATCCTTGAGACTTCCAATGTTCTTCATTCTGTTTACTCATTATTATGTATAACTAACTTTTTTTTTTGTTTGTTTAAGAAATAAGAAATAGTAAGTTAGTAGAATAGAAATATAGCCTATAGTGGCTTTGAAATGCTGGAAAATGCCAGAGAACATAATTGGGTAGTGTTTGAATAATATATCATTCAGATCTCTTAGCAAGGTTAACAGCACTAAGGAATTACTAGTCTTCCAAAACTTGTTATTTCTTGGAACACCACTCATAGGATTTATGTAAAGTATACTATGTGTATAAACCTATTAATATTTATTTCATTTGCAAGAACTCACTGTTGGCAGCAGAAGAGGCATTCAACACACACTGATAGCACAACAGCAGCTATTTGTAAGACTGACTCATGTCAACCCTCACTTCAACTCTGCATGTCGGCATTCCTGCTCTTGGTTTTGACTTGTCATCAGTGGAGGCCTTCAAACCAATAATGTCTCTATATTGAGAAACTTTAATTCTCACAGAGAATTATGATAATTTTTCTTGTTTTCTTTAGAGTGGAGATTTGGAAAAACATTTGTAATCCTTGAGAAATAACAGGAAATAATTTCTGAATGGATGGAGGTACAGATATAGGATAGAGGGTGTCTGTAAAACTCACAGTAGACTTCCTGTTACTGAACAGCAATTGTGGTCCTTCTGCCTGCTCTCAACCCTCTAGGCAAAATTCCAGAGGCAAAGGTTTGGTGATACAGGAAAGAAGCCTTGATTCAAAAGCAGTCACGTAAGCCTATCAAGTAAGTCACAGCTTTAATCAGTTAAATATATCAATTAATGCTAAACTCTAACACGGGTTCACCTACCATTCCTCCTGTTAGGTTTTTAGTTATTTCTATAGGTTTAGTTTACAAACAAAAACAATGTAAGATACAAAAGCTACACAATTTTGGGAAAATGGCGGGCTTCTGCCTCAGAGGTTGTTTCTTTTAGAACACCCAAAGAATAAACCTGCCACCCTCTGCCAGGCCAGGCTGATCCTAGGCTGTGCCTGGAGTTCCTTCCTATACAAAAATAACATCTGTTGGGAAATTTGGGCAGCTGCAGCATAATCACCCACACATTCTCGAGGAAGAATAGCCTGAGAGCCAGGGGGAGCCAGCAAGCTGGAGCTCAAGCCCAAGCCGGAGCCCAAACCCAATCCTGAGAGAGAGCAGCTCAGGAGCCAGAAAAGCTCTTGAGCCAAAGTATCAGCCTTCTTTTTATTTCCATTGGCTTTGGAGGCATTAGCTTCTCAGCCAATCCCGTCCTAGGCTGCTTTCCATTGCCTCAGCAAACTCCTACTTCTCCCCAGTGATCTTAAGCTCATCTCTCCGTATCATTCCTATAGGAACTGCCTTTTGAAGCGGGCTATGGAAGGTGCCCAAGATTTAGAGATTGGAGGTGGGGGAAGGATATTGAGGAAGGCATTCCAGGTAGAAGGCACAGCTTGAGCAAAAAAAGACTGAGAAACCGAAATCTAAGGATACGCCAGGAAATTAGATTCACCTTAAGCAGAAAGTTTGTGAAAAGGGTGAAAGGTGGCTTCAATAAAATTGGAAGGATAGGGTGGGACTGATCCTGTTGGACCAGAGTGGGGGCTCACATATCATTTGCATCTCCCTGCCCTGTAAAGTAGGTAATCCAATGTTACATGTTTTGCTATGATGAGGAAACAGGCTCATGAGTTAAGTGACTTGCAAAAGGTCACACAGGAAGTAAATAAATCACAGAAGTTGGGGAACATGGTCCCCACAGAACACATAGTGTAATGTTTTGCCTGTTACAAGAACACATTGGAAGTTTGTAGAATGAAGGAGTCATGGTGGCTTTTAAGTGGCTGTTGAGTTGAACCAATGTGTAGAAATTAGACGTTTTGGTTCAATATAAGCAAACACTTGCAGGAAAAACAGACTTCCATATATAACAAAAAAGTTTTTTAAAGATTTATTTATTTATTATTTTTAGAGAGAGGGGAGGGGAGAGAAGCAGAGAGAGAGAGAGAGAGAGACATCAATGTATGGTTGCCTTTCACCTGCCTCCAGCCGCAGACCTGGCTGGAGACCTGGCTTGCAACTTGGTTACGTGCGCTGGCTGGGAATCAAACCAGCGACCTTTTGGTTTGCAGGCCAGTGCCTTATCCACTGTGCCACCAGCCAGGGCCACAAGTGGTTTTAAAATACAATTTTTGAGATATCTATTTGAGTGTTATCTGTCTGTCATCTATTTGTATCTTTTACTGAGGTTGTGAATTTGTAACTTATCATGGCTCACTCTTCCTTTTGGCCACAAGGAAGCTTGTCAAATTTGTGGCTCTGTAGAATGGATGATCTGCCTTTCTGCAAGCTAATCTTTTTTTTTTTTTTTTTTTAATTTTATTGTTGTTGTATTACATCCATCCCTTTTTTTCTCCCCTTTGTCCCCCTCCCCACCCACCCTTTCCCCCCAAAGTCAATCCCACCTGTTGTCCATGTCCATGGTTCCTTTATACTAGGTTCTTGTCTAAGCTGCTCCCCTTCTTTGCCTCTGCCTCCCCCGTCCCCCCTACCCCTTTCCTCCTGACCAC